>PPHD01002245.1:0-37052 GCA_002909625.1 Bambusicola thoracicus | reverse complement strand
TCTCAGAGGCCTATTCAGCAGAGATCTTCTCAAACTCAGCCTAACTTAGGCATTATGTTTATTACAGCAGGGATTACTGTGATTAGTATTCAGCAGAGGGAAAGATGGTTCACACCATCTGCTGTCCAAAGCTACTGGCTTGATCTGAAGTCATTGGAGTCAAACACTACTTGGCCATGCTTGGTGGTATGAATATAACCCACCAACATATAAAAAAGAGACTGTTTACTTGCCACAGGGGCATGATTTGAGATTAGATGCATTAATAAGAACAAGAGATACTCATCTACTACAGGAAGACGGATCACATTATACACATGGAACTAAAGGCACAAAGATACACTTTCTCTCAGCTTAGCAGGCCAATGACAGGATGAAGAATTGAATTTTTTTGCATCCTGGTTCTATCAAATAATCATCCACTAATACATTCATTCAAACTTACATGACTATGTCAAATTGTTTCTGAACTATTCAGGATGTGGCCAGCACAGGTTTATGGTATACTTCCTTACAAGAGAAATAAAAAACAAAAAGTTACAAAACTGGCTGTAGTGTCTAATTCTACGAACCTGATAGAATGGCTCAGAGAGTACTGCACTGCACCTTACACTTTGCAAGTCTAATGTAAAAGCGTTTCCACTCTTTGCCCGCAGACGCGATAAGACACCGAGTCTCATGGAATCAGCATTCCAGTGCCTGTCGTCCAGTACCTCATATGCTATGGATTTAGCAAAGCTTGCCTAAAGCTTGTAAAATCCATCCTCCCCCCAAAGTATGCATTTCTGAAGTAAAGCCAAAAAGACAGAAAAAAAATGTTAATTCAAATTCATCCTGTGACACAAGAACATAACAGTTAATATTCCTTCTATTTTTTTTTATTTTTCATTTTTTTATGGTGATTGCAGAATGGTTCTTCCTGAAGCTAACCAGTTTGGGCTTCTATGGTTATAGGATCATCACACAGAGAAATAAGGAGGTCAGGATGAGTAGATTCTTTGGTAAGATGCCACGTAACGATTGGCACCGTAAAATCCCACAAAATCAATGTCAGACATAGCTCAGTACTTCTCTGCTGGTCTTTTTATATATTACTTGCTCTTTTTCCCCTCCAAGTGATTCACATGCTTATGTATTTTGGTGTCAGCTATCAAAAAGATCATCTTTATGGAAGCCATCATGCAAATACTTTCATTTAATCCCTTTATCAGTACAATGTCAGGTTAGTGTTTTAAAAGCTATCTCTCTGTGCTGTATCCAAAGAGAGAAAGTGTATGAGAAATGTTATCACTTTAAAAAGTGATTTAAAAAACAGCGTTAGTGAGGATGAACCTCAGTTTACCAAGACTGTAGCAAAGAGGCATCTCTCTGTAGCAGACTGAGACACAGAGTACTATTTGTGGAGAGGGCAAAATATGCCTTAGAGCTTTAAAAATGCTGCTGACGCGGGCTGAGCTGATTGAGCTGCCAAAACTGATGGGGGGAAATAAAGAAAAAGAAAAAAAAAAGATTACCTGTAATGTAACCTTCACTAGAAAAGACATAAGAGGAAGAAGACAGCAGGTGAGATATACGCCAGACAGAAGGATGAAGAATGATTAGCACCAGATTTTGTGTCTTGACAGAAGAGCTTGTTACTCTTTGAAACAAAACAGCCTAGAGACTCTTGGATAAATTAATTAATGTCTAGCCATAATCTACCTGTAAGTTCAAAGCCAAAAGGAATTAGGGAAATGCAGTCCTGGTCTCTAAGAATGAGAAGACAACCAGCAAAATAGAGGATGACAAAAAGGAGAGAACATAGACAAAAAGTAGCATGTTTTGTTAGAGACCATCAAAATGCATGAAAAGCAAAACCTAGAGGAGACAAATGTGTGTATTTGAAACAAGTACAGCAGAAAAAAAAAATAGGCTGTCATGAGCAGTAAGAATGAAATCCTGCTGGAGGACATTTAAGGAAAAGCAATCACTGTTTCATTAAGACAAAGAGTAAAACCAAGTGCAGGGTAAATTCATACAGCATGACAAAGAAAGGCAAAAGAAAACATCTGAGGAGGGTCAGAGGACAAGTAAACTGGGAAAGAGGTGTATCTTTACACTTAGATTAAGATACATTTGCACGACAGGCTAGCCACACGTGTAAAGGCAGGAGAAACCAGCATGCATATGCTTTCAAAGAAGAAATAATAATTGCTTAACAATAACCTGGGGCAATGACAAAGCAGGGGGCTTGTTATGGCTAACAACAGATAACTGCTCCATCAAAAGATACTCTGGAAAGAGAGCCAGCATGAAGTAGAAATGAATGATTCATTTCACTGTTACATTGAACATAAGTCAATTTTCAGAAGTAAAACTCAATGCACAGCTTTGGAAAACTCCAACCCTGGCTCCTTTCCTTGAAATCCACATCCAGTGATGAGAAGAATCACTGTACCTTCAGAAAGATTTGACATTCATATTTATATCCTCAGTGTGGTCATGATTTGAGCCACTGACTTCACGAGCAGCTACATAATAAGGACTTAATACAGAAAGGTTCTTGAAACATATGTTCCACATACCACCATATTGCAGATCCCAAAACATTCCACCCCCTTGAACAACAAGACCTTTATTAAAAAAACAAAAGCCAATTCTCTAATGCCTGCACATGCTTCTGGCTGGTGAATATAAACACAGACATTTGGCCAAAGGGAAGGTTCCCAGCTGGTTTTATGACTCTACACGTTCCAGGCAAACCACTACCTCTGTCAGCTTGAAGAGCAGCACTAGACTCATGCATCAATGGCCCCAGCTGCTCCATGAAAGAGAAATGGGGCTGGCCCAGGCAGGAGGTGGTTGGTGAGTGTTACATGACCACAGGACTCAACGTGCACATACCCTGATGTGCAGAGTTAATAGCAAAGGAAAAATGTTCCCCCCACCCTACAGAATAAGCCACATCTGAATGATGTAGTGAGAAAAATCAGAGAATCACAGAACAGCCTGAGTTGAAAGGGATCACCTTGTTCTAACCGTCACGCCATGGGCACTAGATCAGGCCGCCCAAAGCCCCATCCAGGGATGGGGAATCCATATCTTCTTTGAACAACCCATTCCAGTACATCACCAGAATTCTAGTGAATTTCTTCCTAAATTATAATCTAAATCTCTCCTCTCTTAGTACAAAACTATTACCCCTTGACCTGTCTTTATCAGACCATATAAAAAGTCAGTCTTTATCTTGTTTATTAGCTCCCTTTAAGTACTGGAAGACCGCAGTGAGGTTTCTCCTTGAACCTTCTCTTCTCCACATTGAGCAAGCCCATCTACCTCAACTTTTCTTCACAGGAGAGGTGCTCCAGCCCTCTTATCATCTTTGTGGCTTTCTTCTAGACCAGCTCTAGAAGTTCCACATCTTTCTTGTGTTGGTAAGCTCAAACCTGGATGCAGCACTCCAGATGGGACCTCATGACAGCAAACCAGAGGGTGATAATCACCTCCCTCACCCTGCTGATCTTGTTTCTTTTGATGCAGACCAACATACAGTTGGCCCTCTGAACTCACACTGTTGGCTCTTGTTGAGTTCTTCAACAAGGACTCCCAAGTCCTACTTTTCTGCTTTCAATCCATTCTTCACTCAACCTATATTCATCCCTGGGATTGCCCTGAACAAGTTGGAGGACCTTGCACTTGGCCTTGCTGAACTTCACAATGTTCATGTGCGCCCAACTCTCAAGCCTATCCTCATCCCTCTGGATGTCTTCTCCGCCCTCTACCATATCAGTTGCACCACTCATGCTAGCACGTCCTCCACTTCTTATTATTCCCACTCATTTTAAACCTCAGCACAGGGTTGTCTTGGCCATCCTGAGGTGATCAGATAAATGGTTTTTCAGAACAGCTCTACCAGTACTTTCCTTCTCAGAGATACAAAAGCAATCTCTTCTCATTTACATAAGCAATGTAAAGTGTAATATGTCCAAGCCCACTAAAAATATTTATGACCACTTGCTTTTAAAAGACAAAATCTTCTGAGCTTGGCATGGAAGCAGTAAGTCCTCCTTTACATCTTCATCTTCAGCCAGAAAACACAATGAAGACAACATGGAAAATAAATGGAGCTGAAATAAAATATGAGGAAACTTAGAGATTATTGGCTAGATATAGGTGCTACTTCTTTTAGCTATTAGCTTCATGAATATTTTCACATTAATATTAGATTACCCTGAGGAGGCCCGTAACATGTATTTCAAAGACCTCATTGACTCCCAGCAATGGGGAATATTCTCATGCCTTTCCTGTAGCATTCACACAGATTTAAACTTACCCTACATCTAGTTAGCTGCTTGGAGCATTGTATCACCAGAGCATTAAAATATCCAGAATCAAGGTGTGGCCATTGCATCTTCAAACAGACTGATACTGTGCAATGCAGATATGATGCATTCATACATGAGATAGACTACACAGGGACTTGAGTACGATCCAACAGAATAGATGAGCAGATATTTGCATGAGTAATGTCTTCTTCTCAGCTACTTTAATCACACAGGAGTTAGCAAAAAAAAAAAAAAAAAAAAAAAAAGAGTTCACACCCAGATAATTGTAGAATCATAGAATCATTAAGGTTGGAAAAGACCATTAAGATCATCTTGCCCAACCATTGGCCCATCCCCACAATGTCCATTAAACCATGTCCTTCACAGCCACAACTACATGGTTCTTGAACACCTCCCTGGGCAGCCTGTTCCAGTACATCACCACTCTTTCTGGGAAGAAATTCTTCCTAATATCTAAACTGAACCTCCCCTGGTGCATCTTACAGCCATTATCTGTTACATGGGAGAAGATGCCGATTCCCACCTCGCCATAACCTCCCTTGAGGTAGCCATAGAGAGAGCTAAAGTCTCCCCCGAGCCTCATCTTGTCCAGACAGAACAATCCCCGTTCCTTCAGCCACTCCCTATATGACTTGTGCTCCAGAACCTTCACATCTTCATTGCTCTTCTCTGGACACTCTCCAGGGCCTCAGTGTCTTTATTGTATGGAGGAGTCAAAACTGAACACAGTACTCAACGTGTGTCCTCATCAGAGCTGAGTGAGGTGATATCTTGAGTACTGTGTTCATAATGCTTAACTCTAGAAAATAAGGTCCTCATTTGGTTTTGTAAACTGTTCATATACTTTATTTGCTGTACCTGTAAACATAGATATGAACGCTTTGGGTTTTGCAATGGGCGCAGTAATTCATTCAGATATACAGTTTGCATAATGGCAACTGCAAGCAGTTCCACAGCAGCCTTGCTCTCCTAGAAATAAAGAAATGAACCACAGGAGAATGGGCATTCTGGACAGTGCGGAGGAGGGACA
Organism: Bambusicola thoracicus; assembly: GCA_002909625.1. Taxonomy (NCBI): domain Eukaryota; kingdom Metazoa; phylum Chordata; class Aves; order Galliformes; family Phasianidae; genus Bambusicola; species Bambusicola thoracicus. The sequence goes on along the minus strand of PPHD01002245.1, from coordinate 31,697 downwards.
AATCTGCAAATCTCAGGATAGGGTAGGCTCTGCATTATCTGCAGCTGCTATTATGCAACTCAGTCTGCTTCTCAGAAGAAATTAACATACCCGCATTCAAATTTTGAGACATCCAAAGCAAGAGAGTCTGAAGAACATAGCCTGGCCCAAGTAGTCCACCCTATCCATACCCTGGGGAACCTTGAGCAAGAAAATGTTTCCAACAATGCTGCTTGCACTATAGCATGCATGCTGATTGTTTTCCTTACTGTTAAGAGTACTTTGGGCTTTCTACTAGCTCCAGAGTTTATTAGTCCAATCCATCCTCTGTTGCAGGGAGCTTAATCCAGTCGTGCAGAGAGCATAGGTAACGACCCCTGTATTAAAGCATTTACAAGGGCAAATGCCTCATTTTCAGCCTTTGGTAATAAAGCTAAATTTCAAGTGTCTGAGCTCAGTGTTTGCCTTAATGTTTTTTTAAGACTCAGGAGGACCAGAACAATTTTTCTGTTGCTATTGTTTTGAGAATGAGGTTAAAGGAGAACAGACAGTTCTCCTGAATGCTGTTTTTCTGGCAGAGCTGTGAAAAGCCTCACTGGCATTCAGAAGGAGCCTAGTATTCAAACGAACCTAGTGCAGAGGCTGAAAAATATTTCTTGCTGAGCTCAAGGAAAAAACAATCCAATTTTTCCAAGTTATGAATTCACATTTTACAGAAAATTATCAAATACATAATACAAGGTCATTCATAGAACGGTGGGGGAAGATTTTAACGCAGAGACTCAACAGTGAGTTGCTGAGCCATGTTTACCTCAAGTGTCTTCTAACAAGTCTATGGGCCTTGCTAATCTCCCTGCACCATCAAAAGATGATGCAGCACCCACCTGCCCTCCCGCAGCAGTTCAGTGCCCCCAAAATGGCCAAAGAAACATAACGTGCCACCATCAGTTCGCAGCCCAGTTTAACATGTGAGTGAAACCAGGCTTGTGCTAAGATGGTGCCCCATGAATTCAAGTGGTAAAACCTGAATGAGCACATGTTTCTGTCTGCTTTCTGCCACCCCCATAGGATTTTCTAACAGAATCCCTGCAATAAACAACAGAGAAGGATAGAGAAGTGATAACATCTTGAATCGCTATAGGTTGAATTGCGCAGGGACGTGAGTTGGAGGACTCACAAAGGCTTGCAAATGTAATTCAGAACATATGGCATGTTCCTGAGGGCTTGTTTACACAACAAAGTGTATTTAGTCTGAGACAGTGTCAACTTAAAGGAAAATAAGACTCAATCATTTTTTTACATAGGATCTCATTTCAAAATGTGACTAACTCTGAAATTGATTAGCCCACTCTGATTCAAACTAGGCAAATTCACAAAAGAAACCCTATCTCTGGAATTGGAGCACCCACCTCAAGAATGAATAAGTAATAGCACAGCTGAGGCTGGCATGGCCCTCTGCGTCCCTCTGCTCCAGCCCCTGCCCCAGCAGGGCAGGAGTGCTCAGGGCCACATCCAAGCGGCTCTGGGAGATACCCAAGGAGGAGACCCTACAGCCTCTGGTCAGCCTGTGCCGGTGCACCGTCACCGCACAGCACAGGAGCGCTCCTGGTGTTCAGAGGGAACTTCCTGTACTCCAGTTTGTGCCCACGGCCTCTGGTCCTGGCACCGGGCACCACTGACAGAGCCTGGCTGCAGCCTCTGACATCCTCCCTTCAGGTATTTATGGGTACTGATAACACCTCCCTGATCCTCCACTCCTCCAGCTGAACAGCCCTGGCTCTCTCAGCCTCTCCTCATAAGAGAGTTGCTCCAGTTCCCTAATAATCTCTGTAGAGTCCTCCACTGGACTTTATCTAGTAGTTCTATGTCTCTCTTGTACTGAGGGATCCAGAACTGGTTACAGTAATATATCTCTTTGTGGACAAATTTGGAGCAAATTCTCAAAACACGTATCAAAAACAGGTAAGAATGTACCACCAGAGGAAATGACGGTCAAAAGGAAAAATGAGCAGTGATAAAATCTGTTTTTTTGGGGTTTTTTTTGTTTTTTTAAGAACCATAATGTTCATCTATTTAACCATCAACAGTTGTAAACGAATTTCTTCACATGCCTTTCTGAATAGTCAAATCCATAACTGCAGAAGATATGTTTTCTCACAGATCTTGGCTGTGGAACTTGTTTTTATTTTACAGTTTGGATTTCAGCTTTTCCCTGAAGGGTAATGATTGTCATTCCATAAGCTTGACAAGGACCCATCTGCACCTCTACGTACTAAAACCTCAATTTTCTTCCTGTAAGACATACTCCCAATCACTGCTTTAGCAGAACAGCAGCTAATTTCCAATGGCCTGTGGAAGCTTGCCATTGGATTTGGAGTTTGCTGCCAGGCTGGTTTCTGCCAGTTTGTGACTGTATTTGCACTGCTTTATCATCATGATCTTCCTAGGAGTCTGAAGCAATGGTAAAAGGGTATTTACACAGCAATAAACCTTGTTCCCACGCAAATACATTACACGGCATCAGAATAGTTCATTTTTGCCTACAATAAGATGATTCTCCATCATGATGAATGATTCTGTTCATTCCTCTATAATTACCATAAAGTAATCTGCTACATTTTCTGTTTCAATTGAAGTTTTTAAATAACAGCATTAACATCCTGGTCCAACAGGATTTCATTTACAAATCTGATCTCTTCCGTTGTTTACTCGAAAAATGTATTTTCACCTTTTTTTTTATAAACTCCAAATGAAGGTAGAAAGTCTCTACCTCCCCCTTTAAAATGCTATTAAAGTTTCTCAACTCATCAGTTTTGATTTTAATGGAATTAACACTGCTCCACGCGTTGCTTAAAAATAATGGTGAAACCCTCATCTCCATACACCCCTTGCTCAGTATCTGTACACCTGTTCTCATTATCAGCCATATTTCAAAGAGATGTCAACAGTTTCACCAGTGCAAATCATCCATCGATAATGAGAGAACCCAAAATCTCTGATAGATGAGTCCTGGCAGCTCATGGCATGAGACGCACAGAGGTTTCTGCCTCTATCTGAACACTGCATTACCCTGCTGGAAGTACCGCTTGTTAACACTGCAGGATGTGTGATACTCCCCGGGCCTTTTGCTCACTTCTTAGCATTCTGAGATCACTGGAGGAGGCAGCCTTTTTCCATCCAAGATTCTTCCTCTTTGGCTGCTGGGACAGTTAGAAAATGGGGCAGGACCAGCAGTAGAGAGTGGCAGACTTGTGGTGCCTCCTCCATGGGTGCCAGTGGTTTCAGCTTAACTCAAATACACTGTCCAAGCCAGGGCAAAACCACCACATCAAGGCCAACAGCACTACAAGCCACTGGCAGAACACACTGCAGGTGTCAGACGGTAGGAAGGTAAAAGCACAGAAGAGAGATGCTTCTCATTTTCCTGCTACATTCACACGAAATGCAGTATAGATCTTGCACAAAGAGATTCCTTTCTGATTTTCTTGCACCTGTTACAATCTAATTAGGAGAAAATTGAACTTATCTTGCTCACATTATAAACACAGGCTACATAAATGTGTAAATCCTTCTCTTACATTCCTTTTTCTTCCATCTGAAATGCCAGAAGTCTGGCCTGTGAACCCAATGTGTAATTCTCTTTTGCATAGCATGATGAATAATGGATCAAGGTTATATCTACCACAGATGAAAATCATGCTGTTCTGAAATCCATTCACTGCTTCATGGACCCCAAATCCTCTAGGTGCTATATATTTCAGCTGTCATAAATCCATGTAATGTTCCTCTGCATGACACTATTCATTTAGATCACCAATTTAGTTAAAATGACAGATGTGAAAAAAACACATGTAACCAAACAACTCCCCAGTGATCGCACAGCTGCTGATGCTGAAGGGACTGTGTGCTTTATTCTGCAACAGTCAGGCATTTACCACCTGCTGCTAGTGTAATGTCAGGTGGAGCTATGCAGAACTCCTTCAGCTTACTTGTATTCAAGCTGTTCATTCTCTTCAAGTTTCTTGCAGGCAACTGAAGCGCAGTAGGTGGGATCCTGCCTCACTGTCCCTGCAGCTGGTTGGAGTCTCTCCGTTGTCAGATCAGGGCCCAGAGACCTGCTCTTGACAGATGAGGAAACCTAGCAGTCCATGACTTCATCTTTCTTTCCACAAAACCCCGGTGCACATCAGGAAGAAAATAATGTAAAAAGAGAAAGAAAGAAAAAAAAGAAGGGCAACAACCTGAACAAATGGCATCTCTCACCCCTATCTTTAAAGCCAAGGTCCTGCCATTCACACTACAGATCAATAGTCCTTACTCTGTAAGTAGTCTCGGGCCTCCTCAAAGTGGTTCAGTGGAACTTCTGAAACTCAGTTATGCAAGGTATAGCAAATCAGGCTATTAGGCTCCTACTGAGCAGTGCCCTTAAGCAAGAGCTTATGACCCACTAATGAAAATAGCCAAGCGCTTTGATGAATGGGGTCTTTAAACAACAAGGAAGCCATATTTCAAAGTGGCGCCATGTATCTCTAAAATGAGCATATGGCTCTTAATGTTCTCTGAGAGGCTTTATTTTACAATATGCATCAATTTATTCTGCAGTATCCAGTTTTCCTCCATTTTTAGCATAATGAAAATTACCAGGAAAAACTAAGTTTGCTTTTCTGATTGAACAAACAAAATGTCTCCAGATTATATCTCTTTTTGCTACATAATAAAGAACAACCACAAGATGTGCCTTCTTCACATAGAATTCATCATTATCTTGAATGGGAGAAATACATGCTTTTCTGTTCAAATCATTATAAATCAGCTTTCATCGTGAAATTTGTGCATAAAATTAGCCAGCCTGATCATCTAAAAAATGAAATGAATCAATGTAACATTGTTTTTGTATGGCACATTGTCATCATTCATTATCAATTTAATTTTGCATGTGTTCTGTGGTTCGATAGGCAAGTTGTGCACAGGAAAAAAAAAATTCTTAAAGACTTTGGCACCTACAGCTAAGCTGTTAAATTCATATTAATGCATCAAAACAAGTAATCAGCAACTCTGAAAATCAGGTCATTCATTTTTGTGTCTAAAGATAGATCTAGATGACTAAGTTTAGGCATTCAGAGTTGAAAAATGTTCATCCAAACATGTCATCAGGGAGAGCTGAATAGACTTCCAGAAGAAACACTCGAGACAAAATTTCTAAACGATAACAATTTGGATGATAAATAGCATTATAATTTATTATTCATATAGTTCTATTGGTGTGCCTGGCATTCTAAAGGGAAGAGAAGAAATACAATAAATATGCAATTCTAAATATACATTAAAGACTGGAACAGAGGCTATAAAGATTTAGAACACAGTTTACTGGTGTTCAGCTGATTGTAGTATTTGTCTGAAGAAAGGATTTATGCAGAGATTTTTCTCCTAAAAAGGTAAGATGACACTTCTGAATTTAGAAACAGACAGAAACACAATCAAGAAAAAATCTTCAACTTAGATCTAGATGCATAAAGTTATTTAGGTGCATAATTTCTACATCAACATCCAACTTCTCACAGGCATCAAGGGGAAAACAAGGGGAATTAGGGAGGGAATTCAACTCTAAACTCCATAGAGATAAAGGTAATTCCGAAGAGCAACTTTCATTACTCTAAGGGGCATGTCTTAGAAGGATTCTGGATATGACTATATTTATGTTAATTAGAGTGAAAAATAGACAATTACCTTCAACTAGACATCTGACTTTTAAAGGTGAAATAAATCCCTTTGCTGGTGCCTACATCAAAGTTGTGTTCCTATATTTCATTCAGACAGAAGAATTGAAAGGTAGATGCTGACATCCAGGTATATTCAGCACTCAACAGTCTCATGCATTTATAAGAAAATGCATGACACCTCTAACCAACTTTTGCAAAGGGAACAGTCACACACTCCTGATGAAGCGAAAAGCAAGTGTATTTGAACCAAGGAGAACATCACAGATAAGATAGTCTGGTTTTTGAAGAATTGTTAAGCAATCCATATGTTCCTGGTGAATCCCACTCCTGACAGGCTATGTGGTAAGTAGTGACCATCTGAGTGTCGTTTCCTGCCAGCTTCTGTATCTGGCCTCCCAGCCATACAGTATAACTTATTGCCCTTCCTAAGGATCTAAGAGCGTTAACGAAGAGCTACTGATCAAATTTAGATGCAAAAGAAAATGCATTATGGCTGGGACATTCACACTAATAACTGCCCATTTTGCAAAGAGGAAGGCTGATGTTGTTTAACAGGGTTGTGTTTCAGTAAAACACACATTTCTATCCTTATAGAGGAATGTGTCATCCTACATTACAGAGAAACCATTCTTTTTGTGTCTAGGGAGAGCACAAATGCAGTGTAAAATTTTCGCATGAAGACAGCAATGAGACCAGAATCCAGAAAGCGTTTTAGATGTGCAATCCTGCATTACCTCTAAGGAAAAAATGATTACAGATGAAAGTTCAGTTGTGTGACTACTTGCCAACGTGAGAACAGCAGTGAACCATCTCTGAGACCATCTTTAAAAGTAACACTACATATTTGTGGAGTTTTTCAAGATCAGATGGCAAATCTTTTCAGTCTAACCCATACAACTGTCAAAACTGAGGCTTAGGCTCTAGTGGCTACAAATGATGTAGCCACCAAATGCTTTTATAAAGAGCAGAAGTGTGAGATAGTTCAGAGAGGGTGAAGCTCAAGTATATGAAATAGGGAGGATGGATCACTTCTCTCTTTCTTTCTCTCCATCACTCTAGAAACAAGTTGTTTAGCTAGCTTAGACCAGGCACCTAACTTGTAGACTGTTATATTTAGGTACGATCAGTGCAGGGAATAGCCTACAGCAGGGAATAGCCTTGAAGCACCAGTGTCAAAAAGATGTACTGAAAGAGTAAATGAAGTTGGCTGTGTGGAGGTAACTCAGCTCCTTGCTGCCTCCTCTGTAAGATTCTCTTCTCGGTCCCGTTTCAGTAAGTCTTTCACTCTTAGTCCACCAACACAGAGCAGGTTCCTCATATTGCCAGCCAGGAATAGCTGTGATTTTCACCTGGATCTGAGGGCCAGCCAGAGTGAAAATGACATCTTTAAGTTTAAGAGAAGAATTTTGCTGAAACAGAAGTAACTCTTACAATCTGCTTACTGAAACAAGAAGAGTAATAAAAAACATGCAAACTTCAGCAGTAGCGAAGCAAACCAATATAAATGAGAAGCAGACATTTAACTGGCTTCACCACCGCAAAGCAGCATGTAGAGGCCTGCTACCCTCACAGCACAGCTAAACAAACCCTGCATCAGCTGGTTACCAAAGCTGAAAAGCACAGGCTGTCAGTGCTTTCCTGATGCCTCTAAACTCCTACAGGACTCCTACCATGCCAGTGGTGCCTCCGTCTTTGTACACTGCATTTCCCACCAGCGGGTCATGCAGCAGTACAGTTGCGGGGGTGTGGTGGATACAATACCAGCTCCCGATCTCCCCTGTCATCAACAGAATTGACTACCTTGCCACTGCTCCTGAGCAGCCCCTGATGAAGGGCTCCTACTGGGAGTTGTCATTTTGATAGAAGGCATCAATGACCTATTTTTTTTTTTCTGACACCTCTGGCATAGGTCCCACTCTTCTTTCTATTGTCTCAGCACATCTTTAACAAGAAATATTAAATTCTCACGTTGTCAGAGTCCTCTCCATTCCAGTCCTCCTTGTAGCAGGGTGAAATAGAAATAATGAGACTGAATAAATCTGCAATGCAGTGAATATTGCTTTCCTGAGGGCTGCTCGAGAGAAAGCACAAACACTGTTTTGCATCCTGCAGCCTCCCTCACCCTCATGACTTGGGTCCAGCTAATCTAGGCCCAGAACAAACATCGTGCATCAAATTTGGCAAACCACTCCCTCTCCATGAACAAATCAATAGAGCAAACAACAACTTCACAAACAGAAAACAGTGTTTAAATGCTGTAATGATATGTCTCCAGTAAGTCTATTATAGAAGACGGTAGAGAAGTCATATTGAAATATAAGTTTTACACAATTTTTACTAGCTTTTTTTGTATTATGGACTGGACAATTTTTGACAACTTACCAAGGCTAATATTCTTCCTTAACCTGCTCAGTGCTGATTGGGAAAAAGAATAAAGAGGATGTTTACAGTTTATGGGTACATCTGTGGTTGCTGCAGCTCATGAGCCAAATTCATATCATTTAATTGAGTGCCATCTTCCACCAGTCAGATACAATTCCCACAGTTCCCATGTTAAACAGCTTGAAATTGGACCTATTTGAATTAGGGTTTCAAATTTAGCCCTTCTTGTCTTTCCAGACATCTGAAAAGAAAACTGTAATTTATAACCATTCTGCTACTAAAGCAGCTAGATGAAAAGGAAGAAGTCTTCATATTCATAGGGCCTTCACACAGTTACAGCGTGTAACCTTGGTGACTTCCAACATCAAATGAGAAAAGACAATGCTCGGACTTTCAGCTTTTTGCTTTGAGCACTTTTGGTATACAATGAAATAAGTTCTGAGCATCTGGTCTTTTTAACCCCTTACATTCAAGGGTCACTTGATTTTTCAGCAAAGATCTGTTGATACTAGAAATATAATTTCAGGCTTGTTAAGAAAGGAAAACAGCTTGTGATATGAGAAATCGTCTACAGTGGGGTTAGATGCTCTTCTGTTCCTTCCTGTTACTTACAGTGTTACTGAACTGCTAAAAATAAAAATTGAAATTAACTCTGACCATTGCATGACACCTCTTAGAGGAAACATGCAGTACGGTGCTTGACAGAATTAGCGATTTGCAAGTAGCTCAAGGTGTCTTTCGTCCTTCCTTCAGGCTTTTATCTCGTGGTTTGACTTTGGTTTGACTGATTCTATTTGAGCCGCTACTGTTTTTCTAACTTGGTCAGGTTCTGGTACTCATGACAGCAGGTCCCTGCTGTCACTGAAGTCAAAAACAGATACCTGAGATGACCATGGTGGTCCTTTTCAACCCAGGCTGTTCTACGATTCTATGATTCAGCCTGTACAAATAATGGGCTGAGAAAATGTTGTAACTCTTTACATTTTTATAATAACATCCTGTGCAGAGAAGAACCCACTTCTCAGAATCCCAGTGCAAAACTTACTTCCAAACTTCCACCCATACTGTTGATACTGGGGTACAGTGCACCTGCCTGCATCTCTTTCCCAGTGAGTCCTGTTCTATGTCCTAGCTTCTTCCAACATGGAGATTTCCAAAACGAAGTCTGTGGGTCCTAGTGTCTGAAATTCCCTTTTGGCATATGTCCAATTTCCCAATATTCCGAAAGTATTTTTGCCACTGTAGTCACCTTGAGCATCCACCCAACGTGAATATCCACCCAGTCTGCTCAGAATCAAACTGTTACTGCAGTTTATATTACAAAGCTGGTAACTATAAAAGATCCACTACCCTTGCAGGCACTAAGGCTTTGTTTAATTAATTCAGTTTGACTACCAGGAGCACAACTCGAAGCACATGAATTCAGTACATTATTCAGAAAGCTGAGAAAGAGGTGGGAACGAAAGAACTAATTTCACCTAATTTGAGACAACTCACTGGGGCACTAAATAGGGAATTTAGTCATCTTAAATGTTTTTATACTATGAAAAAAAAAAAAAGCAAAGGAGATATCTCCTGAGAGCAATTCATGTTAAATCACCCTTAACTGGCGTTGTCACACACCCCCAACCCAATGCTTCAGTGGAGGATTCATAAATAATACCAGAAGGGAGTCATCCTTTCTAACTGCTTCTTGATTACCATTCACACCAGAATTAGCATATCAAGGTAGGAAGAAACACATGAATATTTATTACCTCCATTCCTACATGGAAGCTTAAATGAAGAATTTGCAAGAACGTGAGGAACAGACCTACAGGTATTATTTATATGCTTAAGTAAAATCTCTGAGCTAAAATTCTGATGCCAAAGTTCTGACTTTGAAGAAGCGAGAAAGCCATGTCTCCGAGCATGTTATTTATGGGAGATATCTCTGAAATAATAGCAACAATCGCCCTAATTGGCTGCACTGACAATGAGTGCAATCCACGGAGCCCTTGAAAACAGGCAGCTAGGAAACTGGGGGGAGAGCGCAGCTGAAGCTGGCTGAGCAGCGGCAGCACACAAGCCAGCCAACAAGCACTGCTTGGAGAAATTTTAGCACACATTAACTCCCAGGGCTTCCTTCTTTGCAGCCTGAAAATTTTTCAAGTGGCAAAACCAAGCCCTCCTTCCCCACAGCCAGTGAGCTAAGGGACTGCAAGGCAGGCACTGCTGTTGGGTATTTTGCCATCCTCAGGTGTCATGCACAGCTTTCCCACAGAAAGGCATAGGGTGGAAGTCAACCTGTCTCAGTTGTTCTGCATCTCAGCTAGCCATGTGTAACCACACACACTGCCTCAGCATCGTGCAGCCCTTCCCAGGATCTCCTGTGTCTCATAAACAACACAGAAATCTATGACACTCCATTCATCTTCTTGAATGAAGGGATGAACTAATCTAACCTTGAAAGGTTTCAGATGTGTCCACCTTTCTTCACTGATTAGAGAAAAGAAGCAAAGTGGGAGGATAGTATAATCAGCAGGAGTAGGAAGAGGATTGCCTGTACTCAGTCCTGGTGAGGCTGCACCTTGAGTACTGTGTTCAGTTTTGGGCCCCTCACTACAAGAAAGACATTGAGGTCCTGGAGAGTATCCAGAGTGTCCAGAGAAGGGCAATGAAGCTGTGAAGGGTCTGGAGTACACGTCTTATGGAGAGCAGCTGAGGGAACTGGGATTGTTCTATCTGGAGAAGAGAATGGTCAGGGGAGACCTTGTTGTAGAGATTGTAGAGATCTCTCTCTACAACTACCTGAAAGGAGGTTGTGGTGGCAGGTAGTTGGCCTCTTCTTCCAGGTAACAGAGATAGGATGAGAGGGAATAGCCATAAGTTGCATAAAGGGAGGTTCAAGTTGGATATATTAGGAAGAATTTCTTCTCAGAAAGAGCGGTGCTGCATTGGCACAGGCTGCCCAGGGAGATGGTGGAGTCACTGTCCCTGAAGCTGCTTAAGGACTGTGTAGATGTGGCACTGAGGGATATGGTAGCAGGCATGGTGGGGATGGGTTGACGGTTGGACTAGATGACCTTAGAAGTCTTTTCCAACTTTAATGATTCTATGATCCTCTGATTCTGTAAATACCACAATCGTGCCAGATCTCACCTCCAAGTGTTTTGCAGGAGTATATAATTATGTTTTATTACATCATTTATGATTGTCCCACTATGAAACATCCCCAGATGATGCCCGCATTTGGCCCACTAACCTATGAATTTGTTAAAAGTACTGCTATGTATTCATCACATCAAATCATGCATCACCAGTTTGGGCTCCAGCAGTATCAGGTACAGGGAGTATGAGTAATGGAAGTTTTCTGAGGAGAAAGATAGGGAGGAGAGAGAGCATGGATGGGAAAAACAGAACAAGGAGGGGGAGATGCAAAAGAACATCACTGAAAACAACATTCACTGCAGCTTAAGATTAATGATTGCTCATCCACAAGCACTCCACAATCTGAGGTAAGTAGAAAAAGCTAGAGATGCTGCTCAGTAGCCAGTGTAGACCCTTGCAGACATAAAAAGCAGTACGCTGATGTTCCCACTCAGACATATAAAACCAATGTGATGTATGTACCTTTTAAGTGTTGGTGCGGCATAAAAGTTTTATCGCTGCTTTGGCTTCAAGAAAGCTACAAACCTCGGTTTAGGAATTGCAAGCCCCTGTAAAAATGGTTATGAAGGGCATTTTTCCTAATCATGTTAGCAAACCCTTCTCTCCATTTTCCCTCTCATTAAAAAGCTTAAATATTTTACAGCTATAGCATGCGGGCTTATGTCCAGCTTACCCTTCATTAAATGACTTTTACAGTAGCTGGATACAAGCCTTGTCTATTATTACACACCAGCTAATTATGTCTCCTTTGTTTTCATTTCATCATTTTAAACAAAGCTTTTAGGGACCCAGCCACTCAGTGAGAGGTGTTGCCAAGCTGAACACATTTTCAGCGAATCCCAGCTGGGCTGCATTCATTTCATCTGATGATCTTTGCAACATGAAGTAGGTCTTCACAAAAATAAAAAGGGAATGGGGGGGAAGCAGTGAAGGGAAGAAAAATAACAACAGTGTCCAACCTGTAGTGCTCCTCCTGTGGTTTAAAGCAAAGATGACTTCTCACTGGGAAAAAATCCAGCACGATGTCAGTGAAGAGTGAAATACTATGTACAGTCATTCTAGACATCATAGCTAAGCTATGTGAATGACTAGTTCTATCAAGCATTTTCTGATTTCTGACAGCATTGCTGTTTTCAAATTATCCCAGTAATGTTTCCACAGTGTATTATTATATTCATGGCAAGAAGAAGGGTAGGAGGTCTGAAAATTACTTCCCTCCTGGCAATGAATTGTCATTTAGGTCCCATGTTGAGCCAGCTCTTTGCATTGCCTGAGAAGCCAAGGGAGCCAACAAAAAGATCTGATTTCCCCAGAGCTGGGGGCCAAGGGAAATGATCGGGCATCTGAAGTCTCCCCAGGGTGCAAAGAACAATACCAAAAGGCTTTGCTAAAAAGACCTATCTTTCAGTATCTGTTCAAATAGAACCTACATTTAAATATTATGTTAATTACTCACTCTCATGTAGGATACATCAAATAATCAAAATAATCATATCGGAAAAAATAACAAGCATTGCAATGAGATTTTTCATGTGCAAGGTGGTATTTTATTCTCCGAGAATAGTTTATAGGATGGCTGACCCTCGCATCACAGAGCCAAAAGCCCATCTGTGACATGATAGAGAATGTAAATGAGAAAGGGAGCAGTTTATAGGGATCTCAATTATCCCCCTTTTCTCAAGGGTATTTTGTAATTCTTAACCTTTTTGACTGTTCTTCTATCTTGTACGCCTTCCTTGACCATGTAGCTTTCTAGCCTTCCTTGAGCATATGACATATACATATCTCACTGAGAGAAGTTCTGCATGTTCCTGCTATCTGCGCTCTTTGAGCATGCAAGTCCCACCCTTTACTTTCAAGCCTTAGAAGATTTAGAGGGTATGAAACCCCAAAAGACAGTAAATTTGAAAAGCTTCTGTTGTTAGCAGTCTAAGAGTTTACTGAGTTCTTAAGGGACTATGCTAAAAGTTTTGAGAAAACAATGTCACCGCTAAGGAAGTCAGTAGAAAACTCACTAAAAATATGACCATGTCTCTACTGAATATCATACGATGGTTCATCTTCTATTAACATCTGTCAAATAAAAGTCTTCTGTGGCATCCTCTGCCATCGCATAGTCTTGCTACATATTGAAGGAGAAACAGTCTTTCTGTGCCTCCTAATCTCTTTCCCATGTAAACAGGGGAAGAAATGAGTCGACAAAGGCAGCAGATAGAATCCTTTGTTCAATTTTTAATTCTCAGAAATAAGTTTTGCATAGGTAGAAGTCTTCCTTCTTTCCTGTCTCAATTCCAGGTTGTTCTCTAGCTAAATAGGATCGAGGCTAACCACTCTTCCCCCAAAAAATCAGCTTCAGCTGGCTAAATGATTCACCATTATTTTCCATTCCAAGTATGGAGCCCCCAGAGCAAGAAAGTCATGGAGTTGCTGGAACAGGTCCAGTGGAAGGCCATGAAGATGATCAGAGGTCTGGAGCATCTCCCCTGTGAGGACAGTCTGAGAGAGCTGGAGCTGTTCAGGTTCAAGAAGAGAAGGCTCCAAGAAGACCTTTCAGTGGCCTTTCAGTACCTGAAGGGGGCCTACAGGAAAGCTGGGGAGGGACTTTTAATAAGGGCAAGTAGTGACAGGATGAGGGGAAATGGCTTTAAACTAGAAGACGGTAGATTTAAACTACAGTTTAGGAAGAAATTCTTGACTGTGAGGGTGATGAGACACTGGAACAGGTTGCCCAGAGAGGCTGTGGATGCCCCCTCCCTGAAAGCATTCAAAGCCAGGCTGGATGGGGCTTTGAGCAACCTGGTCTAGCGGGACGTGTCACTGCCTATAGCAGGGGGTTGGAACGAGGTGATCTTAAAGGTCCTTCCCAACCCAAACCACTCTATGATTCTATGATTACCTGAGCAGTATGACCAATACACTCCTTCCTTCTCCATCCACTTCATCAGCTCTTTTTCTAACACCCAACTTGACAGTCTGTTCCAGATAGATCCACGAGGCAAGAAGGTACCTTTATCCCCTGCTGGTACAGGGCAGGAAGCCACCTCCATCTTATTAGCCCACAAAGCACCGTCATTTGCCTCACACAACAGCAGTGAAGAATCAATCACATCTTCCCTCCCTATGTGTCAGATGCATGAAATATAATAGGAAAATGAAAAACAATCTTGCAGAAATGTATCTCTGCAAGCTCCCCAGCCAGGTTACATTCCCAAACAGTACATCTTTTTCAGAGGTATCTGTTCATGGAAGGGAGTAATATGCAAAATGAATTTTCTTTCTCACATGCAGATGTTGCTTTGATTTTCTTCTAAACGAAACATTCCTCGCTCCTTCCAGGCTGAGGGAAGAGGGCCAATCACACGGTGAGAGCCCCAAAAGCCAGTGAGTGTCCTTGTCCCATAGCACGGCTTTGGCAGCAGTACAGCAGGGGTCGCAGCAGCTGCTGGAGAGCCTGCCTGGCATTGTCTCTGGTGTTTGCTACTATACATGCGAGATAAATACCATAAAGGAAAACCTGTCAAGCAAACCGTTTCCTATTATTTGGAAATTAGCTACCTTTATGCTGTTTCTAAAACAAATTGTTTCCGTTAGCAGAATGGAATGCGATGCTATATGCATCCACAAGAAATCACCACACAGATATGTTTCTGGCTTTAACACAGTGGCTCTTTTTCCATCGACAACTTGACTCCCTTTTTCCTAAGATTCCATTCAGGAGAAATATTACAAAAACTCAGGTACAAAAACAGTGCAATTATTTTCTTGTGCCTTTTGGTACCCGGGGAACAATTTGTTTCTCTTAATTTCAAAAGAGAGAAACAATTAATTAAGCTAATGAGAATTAACAACAACAACAACAACAAAAAAGAAGTACTTCAAAAGGATTTCTGATCTAGGGGAAAAAAACTTATTTTGGTTCTGATGCGAAAATGAAGTGTTTCTTTGCATAAATAATCTCACTGAAGCTGTCTGTATCTTTAAAATGTATTCCCAAGATTGTGGCTTTGGCAAATATGGGCTTCAAGCTGCAGTTATTTTGGTAGGCTGATTTTGATATGTGCGTTTGCTTGTAAAATCCTTTGTTAAGGGAGGACATTATCACCAAGCTTAGAGCTAAGATGTAAGTCCAGGATGCTATCCAGTAGCAAACTGGGCAAACATTTGCATGTCTGGCAGAAGCACACAGACATAGGCTTTTTGACTGTAGCTTTACTAATCAGAAGAAAAAAGTGAATTTGCTGGTCCAAACGTCTCCCTTAGCAGAGAAAAGCCTGCAGGGAAAAGAAAACACATAAAAATGCACTGAAGCAAAGTAATGCTCCTTGAAGCTGACTGTGCCCCTAAACTATGCTCCTGAGATTATATCCCGAGGCAGCAGGGGGCATGGTTAAGAGCAATTCTCTCCGGCTCTGAAAGAATGAAGGCAAGTGTCAGTACTGCCATAAAATCAGTTCATGGATGATTGCTCCCAGGACGACTCAAAGCAGCGCTGACATGAGTTTGGACATTGCGCTGGTGAGGAACCACCCCTAATGGCTTTCCTTCTGATCCCTGGCTGCAGGGTCAGTCAAGCCACCACACGAGGTCACGCATCCGATGTGTCAGCGTGCAGCCAGCAAATAACGGTGACACTTGTTGCATTGCGCAGAGAAGGCTGCCAAACAGGCAAGTGGAGCTTAGGATACCGCACAGATCTGGCAGGCTTCCTTGTACCCTGTTAATCCACTGTTTCTGTACTTTCCACAGCCCTCCCGTGTGTTTTTCTGGTTTCAAGGTCTGAATCACAGCTTGATCATCAGTCAGATCCTGTTAACACTGGATAACTTAACACGTATCATCATAACACAACAGGACTGGTAATTATTTGTTCTTTTCAGTACGTGCCAGCCTGGCCTAGAGAGCACAGACTTAGACTACGTATACTATATACACTGCACTAATGGTATCTCTCTCCTTACTGCTTTGCTTGCACGCAAAATTTGCACTTGTATAAAAGTGGATGAACCAAATTGGTTCAGCACAGCTTCTCTGTACAGGGACACTTTCATCAGCTTATTTCACGTTAGACCATACAGCACAGGATTCAGTCATGTGAAGCATTCAAGATACCGCTGCTCACCAGCTGCCATCTGTCAGCTGAACCATGACAACACACTCTAAACGCCCTACCCCTAGTGCCCAATAAAATGCTTAAAAGACCACTCTCTTGCTTTTCTGACCAGCTCTTAAAGATCACACAGCACCCTGGGGTATGCCAAGAATAGCTGGGGCTTCTCAAGCCTGCTCTCCAAACCAGCACAGCAGCTCCCCTTACTTTCTGCCACTACACTTAGCACCTTCAGCTCTTTTCCTCTTCACTGTGCTATGCAGCAGGGCTGGACGTCAAGACTTTGATGGATACCAGTGGCTATTAACAGTGAATGAGTATTCTAATTGCAAGCAGTCACACTGCGAATGGGGTTAATTTCCCTACAGTCCCTGAAGGATATCAGAAGGTGAAAGAAGGGAGACATATGCCCTGAAATCCCAAAATGACTAAACAATTTCCTTTCTGCATTGTATTCTCCCTCTCCCCATGAAAGAGATGATGGAAACTGGATGACCGCTGGTGCAACCCACTGCTGTGGGTTGAAGCAGATCTCACATTTCAGGCACATCATGGCAGTGGCTCTGCCCTGACGAGAGGCCCAGCTCAGCTCCGGGCACACACCCTTTGCTCAGTATCCACCAAACCGTCAGCGTCCTATCAATGCGGTCTGAGCTGAAACCAGGGCACGGGGAGGGAGCAGTGCAGCGCTGGCTCAGGTCGTAGCAAATAATTTTATGCATGTTGATACACTGGCTAAGCACATCCTGTGAACAGCAGAAGATATGCAACCATGCTTTGAGAAATTTGAGAATTTCTCAAAGTAGTTTTTTAGTATATTTTCAATTCCTTTTTCAGTTAACTACCAGCAAATTTTCAAATGGAAAGTAAAGAGTTGCAATCAGACATTCAAATCAAAGAAAACTTCGATCACATCTCTCTACCAGACTTTTTACATGCCCTTTCTTAACAGAGAACACCATCCCTCACTTCACAATCACGCCTTATTCATGTCACCGGTTTTTGGCAGTACATTCATTTGTGAGCAACTGTTTTCAAGGATGAAGTAAAGGAAGAGTAAAATTTCATCAAAGATCTCTGGCAAACATCATGAAATCTCACTAAGAATTGCAGCTACTTCCCCTGAACCATAATGATGCATTAGTTACATAAAACCAAGGTCAAATATCCCACTAGTGCTGTGGGTTTGTTGCTCTCTCTTTCTATCTTTTCTTTCTCTTTCTCTTTTTCTTTTTTTTCTTTTCGTTTTGTTTTAATAAAAAGTATCAAAAAATAAAAATAAATTAAAATAAATTTTGTTTTATATATATGCATTAACTATATTTTGTTTTTTATGAGGGCTGCTTCAGAATTAATGCCTCCTGTTTTATTATGTTGATCCACTGCACTGGAGACAGATGATGGTAATATGGCAGTCGAGGCTGAACCTTACCTCCAATATTCCATTGCATTTTGTTGCTGTGTGACAGATGGCAGCAGAGAGGCAGTCTGAGAAAATGGCATCTGACGTGGAAGAATGTACAAAGAAAGGGTTTGTCACTGAATTCCACTGTGGGGAAAAAATGGCATCCATTGACATTCACTGATGCTTGCTGAATATGTGAGCACACTGAGGTGGTGGATGGTGCATTTCAGCAGTGACAATGGTGACAGTGGGTCATCTCCACCAGTGCAGACATGCACTGACATACAAATTGTCGTTTATCACCAATGAAAATGTGTAGCTAATGGTAGTGACTGTGCTGAAAAATAGAGTTTTGTAGCTGAGAATTTGGTCAATCGAACAGTGTTACTGTGGTCTTTGTATTGCTTGTAGTTTCCATGGAAATAAATAGGAGGCATTACTTTTAGTGCAACCTACATATATGCATCCCAAGACAATTTATTTTCACTCAGTGTGGCCGAAGTAAACCAAAAGGTTGGACACCCATGTATATCATACCAAAGAACGATCTATCCTTGGGTTTTAAACATGGTAGCAGTTAAAATTGATAGAGATATTTATTCTGCACTAAACAGCAGTGAGTAATGTTTAGATCCGGAAAGCACTGAAGCATCCACGTGATTTTTACTCCTGTGAGTAGTCCCATGAAGTTGGAAGGTCATAAATCAGCAAGCTTCCCTCTAATTTCTGTAGTAGAATTCCTATCTGTAATTTTTAAGTAGCAGCACCAACATGCTGAGGATTCATACAAGTTAACGCTGAATGTCTAAAACCAAGGTGTCTAGTCTGAGCTAATTGCTCCAGGCTAGCCTAGTCGATGAGAAAAGTTAAGCACTTTCGGTTGGGTGAGTCGTCTCTCATGCAGTCAGTGTCTAAGACATGCCCTTTGGCAGTCCCAGCTTCTTTCTGCTGACTGTAACAGGAGCCAAAGGTGACTAGCTCAGAAACAGACATCATTTAAACCACAGACTTCTAGAGGCAGGTGAGATGAATTCTGTCCCATATATTTAAGCAACTGAACCTGAATTCTTTGAAAGTTGCCCCTGTAACATCAAGAAATCTGTCTGCTTTGACTTGTTCCAAAAGGACAATCTAATCATAATTCTGAGTAACTTTTCTACAGAATTAGACCAGGGAGCTCAGCATTTTTGAAGTGGAAGAGCTTTCCGGAATAGTTACATCTACTGTATGTGTCATCTCACTCCTATCCAAATGGTTTCTCCCAAATATCCCGTAGGCACTACGTTGGCAGGATGGCATACTACCAGACCCTGCTTGTGACAGTTGGGTGACTCAGGCACATCCAAGACTGTACTCACAGGTTCCAATCTGTGCTTAGTGCTCTGGTCCCACTGGTCCCACCTGTGACACAGCATCCAGGCATAACGCAAGTGCTGAACTAGAAATCACCACAGTCATTCCCTACACGGTCAGAGAGAAATAAGGATCTTCCTTCAGGAATGCTGGAGATACTGCAATCAGCTTTCACTTTACCAAATCTACATCTAACCATCTACATCTGACCTACTAAAACCATCAATCACATCTGGGTGTCTTTCCCTTTCACACAACAGCAGCATAGTAGGAGAGCTTTACCTCAACCACCTCTAGCTGCCTAAGAATAAGGCACCTGGTCTGAGCCAATTGCTCCCTGGGCTTCCTGTCTTCATGGTCAACAAAGACATTTATTGGTGCTCACCAAAGGCTACTCACTCCGTTTATCTTACATGCATACACCTGGGAAGAATGTACTGCACCTTGGAGAATTCTACTGCTTTTCACGGACTAAAAGGGAAGACAAAATGGCTGCCTTATGCTAGCTACCTTTGTCTTATTTTGTATTTGTGTTATTTTTGTATGTGATTTTTTTTTTAACAGCTAAAGCTAGAAGAGATGAATCCCACCTGAAAACTGCAAAGCAATACAGCAGGATTTACTAAAAGATCAAAAACATATGCAATATTTATTATTCATCTCCACATTAAAAAGACAAACCAGTGTCCTCCCTTAGCTATAGACAGTGGAGACTTTAAATAGAAATCTATAATGTTACATAAATACTTAAGACCTACTAATTTTCCACTTGTTTTAATTAGCCATTTATCATAAGATGAAACATTCAAAATTTCTCACTGTGTTCCCCAGTGTATGCCAGTCTTTGTCTTCATGGGCTTTCAGCAGTGAAAATAACTGGTAACTGCTGGGATGCTGGGTTAGTTTTATGAAAGCCAATCTACTGTATTTAAGATAAATAATGTTTTCACTTTGTTGGGGGGTAAATTTTGATGCAAGCCCTTTTCAGGTCACAATTTAAAGATATGCCAGAGAAGGAAGGCGAGACAGGGCAAGACAAATCAGCCAATCTAAACATACATCGCCTTCCTCACTCCATACAGAGTCTGCAGATCCAAGGTAGTTTGGCTTGCTCAGAGTCTAAATGCAGAAGTTAGACCCCTGCAGTACGAGCAGGATGAATCAACCCACAATGAGCTCAGTGCCGCTGCAACTGAACAGCTCACACAAATCACACTGGCAGTTTCAAAGGCAAGGTAGGTCAAATCAGCTGTTTCAAAGGTAACTTAAGTATATCACAGGCACTTAGTAAATACCACCAAGCGATAAGAACACTGCTAGTGTTGCATTGGAATTGTTCTTTCTCACAGTTACCTTTGCGGGTGAAGCTCCCTAGACAGAATCCAGCCTCTGATTAATTAATTCAATTAATTCCTTAAATTCATGGAATTACTTCTTGCTTTAGTAAGTTTGAGGACTTCCAAAGGACATCAATCGCCTGCTTTTCTTCTATTTTTAATTAGATTACATGTAATTTTTGTATTAAAATGAAAAGGAACAGATGTAGCTGTGTGTGCTAATGCTGAATCACAAAGTAATCTTATAGTAAACAGTTAGGCTTTTTACCAAAGTTGACTATTCAAATCAAATCACACTATGTGCATTTCTAAATTTCATTCCCTCCATTATTTTCATTCCGACCCGAATACAAATATTGACCACAGATACCTTGGTCACTTAACTTTTGGTATTTTGGCTGTTTTTAAAATCACTCAATGCCATTAGAAAAATTCACCTTTTAATGCAATGAGTAATTTACCTTATTAGTTTCACGTCACGTTTTCACACAGTGGCTATAATACGGTGTTTACATCTCGGCAATAGTTTTTATTCACTTTTGGATACAGTCCATTTCGAAAGTATTTAATTTGAAGCCAGATTCTCTCCCTAGCAGCTCACTAGCAACGCTGGAGTGTGGTAAGTTTTTGTGTGAAAAATAGACAAAAACATTTCAGCCTTGCTGAGGATGCTTTTTGAGGCAACAGATATTCAAAAGGCCACTGGAACAGATAACACAATCTGCAGAAAGAAGTGCATTATTCTACTTTGCTTTCTGAAAGTAATAGGCTTGTAAACAACCATGAATGTACTTTGAAAGTGACTTTGATCAAATACCAGTTTAAAAATAAATAAATAAATAAGGAGAAGCGAACGGAATTGCATACATTCTATTAAGAGGAAGTTTTTCACCCAGAGGGTGGTGACGCACTAGAACAGGTTGCCCAAGGAGGTTGTGGATGCCCCATCCCTGGAAGTATCCAAGACCAGGCTGGATGTGACTGTGGGCAGCCTGGTCTGGTGGTTGACATAGCACAGGGTTGAAACTAGATGATCATTGTGGTCCTTTTCAACCCAGGCCATTCTATGATTCTATGATTCTGTGAATTGAGAGCAACCTCTGTTTAGATCCAGAGCTTTTGTAAATCTCCTAACTAGTAGTTAATATATTTCCCTATTTATATTCCTGATGCAGAGCTTATAACAGCCAAAATTTCCATTTCCAATTTCAAAGCATTCAAAAGCAAGCCTAAATACATAGGTTACTCTCAGCAAAGGATGTAAGCACATCTCTGACTTAAGTGAAGCAAGTAGCCTCACTATATTCAAAAGCATTACTGAAAAACTTCAAGAGTGGATTGTGTTTACACGCCTGACTGAATAAGGTTATCATTCCTAATTATGATCCTGATTATGCTCCTGAACTGAAGTCAGCGGGAATAAGAGCACAGCAGCATGTCTCAGGAGGGTCACAGTGATACAAGAATTAAATCAATACTGTGCAGCTTCACTCTAACAAAATCACTGGAGTTAGCACTTGCAGAGACTAGAAGCGTATAGCGGTAAATCAGACGTGGAGTCTGTTACATGGTTTTGACACAACCTTCGGTTTTGTCAGAAATCCAAACACAAAACTTAGCACTCCAAAACATCAGTGGGTTTCAGACACTCCCTGAAGGGCTTTGAGTACCAAAATCAATGAATGGTTTGCAATGAACTGACCTATAAGTGTAGTTTTTCGGCTGTGACAAATAAAATATTGATAATGGTCTTCATTTTGCTTAACTCTTTCCCACTTTTTCAAAACATCATGTGTAATAGACCACAGCAGAATGGAAATTACTTATAAAAATGTGAGATGGGTTGGCAATGTTTCACAGAAAGCAACAGTGATTTTTATTTCCCTGAGAGACACGCCATATACCAAGAAATGCAGCAATATATACTGCAAGAGGCTGCAGCAGTGGTTGGTCCAGCACGGGGATTACTGGATGAGCTGTATCAATTTACAACCATAACATACATAATTAGGTTCTTCATTTAAGGATTCATTATTGCCTTCTGAGTATATGAGCCTTGTCTAGCCACGGAATTCTCCTACCTGAACAGTCCCCAGTGACACCGTGGCTTTAGAAAAGGAGGCTCATGGAGCAATGCTGAGATTTTCAAAGGTATCTTGGGACCTACCAGGAATTCAAGTGCCACTGGCTGGTCATAAACTTTGATCCAAACCCTAATCTAACCCTTAAGCTTTCAAAGTTTTCTCACAAAAAGCTGCACGCATACGTTAAAGCATCTTCTTCAGGTATGGGCTTCACTGCTATGCAGTTTAATTGAGTTCTGTTGAACTCATGCTGCTGAGCATGACAACATCACAGCACCTTTGTTGTCATCCTCCTTAAAGAACAGTCCAAAGCCATTTGGGAGATAAAGAGTTAAAACCTGGTTTCTTCCATTTCTATTTGATTTAGAACTTCGTCTATGAGATGAAGGAAAACTGATGTTTCTTAATACAAAAAAAAAAAAAAATACAACTCGATGAAAATATTAGGTAGCACACTCTGGATTGTTTAGTCCACCTAAAACACAAAATGAATACAGAAACACATCAAGACACTGGAGTAAAACACAGAGACAGGTCTGTAACCGTAGATCCATAGGAATCAGATAGCAGGACGGGGACAACGCCACAGCACAGGTTTCTAAGGGTGGTGTTTGGGAGTTAACTAGATACATATAACATACCACAGCAGAATCATACGTTGGAAGGGATCCCAAAGATCATCAAATTCTAACACTCTGCCATGGGCAGGACTGACACCCACCAGCGCAGGCTGCTCAGGGTCCAATCCAACCTGGCCATGAACACCTCCAGGGATGGAGCACCCACTGCTTCTCTGAGCAAACTGTTCCAGCACCTCACCACTCCCTGAGTAAAAAAAATTATTCCTAACATCCAACCTAAATTTCTCATCTTTTCATTTAAAGCCATTCCATCTTGTCCCATCACTATTAGACTACCAAAAAAGTCAGTCCCCCTCCTGCTTGTAAGCTCCCTTTAAGTATACTGGATGGCTGCAATGAGGTCTCCCCAAAGCCTTCTATTTGCCAGGCTGAACAAGCCTGACTCCCTCAATCATTTATCATAGGAAAGGTGCTCCAACCCTTGGATTATCTTTGTGGCCCTCCTCTGGACCCACATATTCAAATTAACAAAATGATGTCTCTCACTGTGAATTACCGGACTCTGGCAATATTATTCAATAATTCACATCTCTTGTTTTTTCATACGAACTCGTTTGAGAAGGCAATTGGGAAATTAGAATAAAATAAATAAACATGTTATAAAACACATCCTGATCAATTTTAAATGCATCCTTTTTGCCTCACCTTAACACAATATAATGAAGTTTCATTGCTGCCTCTCCACAATAAAAAAAGGAATCAACAGACATGAAGGAGCATATGTAAAGCGGACAATTACTGAAGAGCTGGCATGTTCTGAGCCACTATTCATTCATCTGCATGCATCTTTCTCCTTTCTCTCCTTTTTTTTTTTTTTTTTTTTTGGAATTGGCTTTCAAAACGTTTCCATGGAAAATGGAGAGGAAGGCAGCTATCAAGAGCAACAGCAGAGCCTCCCTAGCAATGTGCTTTCTGGACCCTCCTTTCTCCCTCTTTTCTTTCCTCCTTATTTTAAACCCGCCTGGGCTTAAGTTGAACAGTTTGAACCAGCATATGGCAAAGGTGGAGGTCAGACAGATAAAACGTTTCATTGCACTGAAGAATGGTTAACAACACGTGAATGTAAATTCTAACACATCGTAAAACTGTTGCGGAGCGGGCTGAAAGGGGGCTTTCGTTATGGCAGGAAATCTGCTTTCCAGCTCCACCCCATCCCTTCCAGTTCACTTCAGGTATTGTGGAGCATACAGAGACTTCTGAGACCTCCCCTGGCAATCTGTGCCCTGCTCCTCAGCAGATTTCTAATGACTTTCCAATGAGATGGAGGAGGTTTGGTTTCCTGGTGCTGTGAAGGATTCCAGACCACAGCTCCTTGCAAGCAGCAGGCCTGCTGCCTTTGTCCCCACCTCTCCAGTCCCATCTCCAGGTCAGCAGATCAATCTAGCCCCCCAGTAATAATAATAATGATATTTAAAAAGTCACCAATGTCCAGGCTTGTATGAAGTTTGTAGCTTTGCTGGTGGCAGGCCCACCCCACTGGGCCACCATTTCCTCAACCCTGAGCCTGGCACCCGCTGATGGGGCAACAGGACAGAGTACCCATACAGGGATAGGTGCATGGTAGCTCTGCAAGCCCCACGCAGGCCCCAAGCTCTCCCCAGCACCTGCCACTGTGCCATTCAGCAGCAGGCTGTGAAACAGCCCTTTCCCATCACCATGAATAACCATACATGGCAGGGAGGGGGAGAGGGGGATGGGGACAGACCCCGGCCCCCCATGGCTGCAGCACTGGGCTTTGTGTCCACTGACACCCGTGTTCTTGAGCTCAGGCCTGTGGCCTGGCCCAAGCCTTGGCCTCACCACAACGTGTGGGGAGCAACCTGCTCCTCTCAGGCATCTGTGGGTGCACAGAGGCCCTGGGATGCATCTGGCCCCAGTCTCCATCAGCCTTTCACCAGCCAGCCCTGAAAACCACTTCTAGCCTTTAGTTACAGCGACCGCACTCGCCACATCAGTTTTCCTCAGTTAAAGCAAAAACAAGACGAAGGAGCAACACAACGTTCCTCCCGACTCTTGATGTTACTGCTTTTTTTCTTGCTTGCATTTATGTTCTTCCTTCCCCCTCCTCCTCCCCTTTCCCATTCCCACATTTTGTCACCATTGTTATAATAAATACAAAGGTTCTGCTCGTAAGAAGAGACTACAAAAACATAAATGAATAAATAAATACTTAAATATCGAGTGACATGTTTGTGTCAGGCATTAGCGCCGGCTCTGGGTTGATGTTTTCGTTTATCATTTGCTTTAAGTTCCTGCAGCTGAAGAAGATAAACCCCAGCTATTTAAGGAAAATATGTATAAATCATAACAAAGTACCCAGTTAAAAAGGGAGCTTTTTTTTTTTTTTAACTCCTCTAGAGATAAACTGCAGAAGTGTGGTGCTCAATTGTATGCCCGAGTGAAACTGCTAAGGTAGTGCTGGATTATATGTATTGCAGCAATATTCTGGTAACCTCCTGCTGGGATTTTTTTGGTTTGTTTGTGACACCAACACAAACAAGTACTAATGCATGCTCCCAGAGTCCAGTCACCTTAACCCCCCCAGGCCTCTTAGAAGCCATGTCTTGCGTTCGACTTTGGTTCTGCTGTGAAGCAAAAGTGATTAATGCTCTTTTTAAATCTGGGAAGAAGTTAAAAGTGTGAGGGGCATCAAGTTCAATTATGAAATATGAAATGCTGAGAGGGTCAAGTCTACTCAAGCCCCACAG
Organism: Bambusicola thoracicus; assembly: GCA_002909625.1. Classification (NCBI taxonomy): domain Eukaryota; kingdom Metazoa; phylum Chordata; class Aves; order Galliformes; family Phasianidae; genus Bambusicola; species Bambusicola thoracicus. Next base: position 5,831 of record PPHD01002245.1, on the reverse strand, counting down.
TGGAAGAAACACTCCCAGGAGACTATGATTCCGGGTCGGATGACTGATCGTCATGTCCTCAGAAAGAATTAAATTTTATTACTGGCTTTTTGGCAGCATTTAGAGCTTAACGTGGCTAGAATTAAAGAGCACTTAGTCTGATAATTCTTTTCTTCCCTTTTTGTTCAAAAGCCACTCCATTTTTTCACTGGAGGTGCCTGTTAGAGACATGCAGGTGGCAAGTTATCTCTGGAGGGGTCGTACTGCCAGGAACCTATTCACAGTTCATATTTGCATAATCTCTTGTTCCCCCCTTAAATCTTCTGTTTTATTCTTCTTCCCTTCTTCCCCCCCGAAAGAAACTCTCACTGCAGTCTGACTCGGGTTGTTTTTCCCTTCCACGTGCCTCAGTAACACTGATTGTTTTTATCAAGAGGTTGCAAAGCAGTGATCAGTCACACCTTCCTTCCCTACAGAGAGGCTATGAACACTGCAAAATGTTTTTACTTTTAACATCTGCCAAGACTTTTAACATCACTGTGCAAGGAAAGCCCCAAAGACAAATCCAGAAATGAGCATATTAATAATCGTTGGCAACTGGGATCCTGCAGCGAACCAGCACTTTACCTTTTGGTGCTGTTTGCCCTTCCTTAAAGTTCTTCCTTGCCCTACATTACTAAAAGACTTCTCCTGGCTAAGAAGAGACTAACTGGTGTCACTGAGAAGCTTGGCAGTAAATCTTAAAATGTTCACCGTGCTGGGAACCTAAGAGAAAAATCAGTAGAAGGATCAGAGCTGTACAGAGGGAATTCACGTGTCCAATGCACATGGAAGGCTTTACTTGGGAAGGAAAGTTATGCTCTAAGATGATTTCTTTTTAGTTTAAACATGCATAATTGTATTTGCTTTGCGGCCACCTTAGCTAAGACAAACACATCTGAAAATCAGAAAAAGAAGAGAGGAGACAAGGAGAGGAGAGGGCAGAATACTGTCAAGGGGGTGACCACTAATGCCTAAGATTCATCATTTTCCCCTGTCTGAGGTCTAGTTCAGTTGCCTAAATAGAAGCACCTCTCTCCTAAGATGCACGTGTGCCTGCTGAGCTGGCATTCTGCAGCTCCTATGTCATATCTGTCTCATCTCTGCAGATTTCTTACTAGCCCTAGAGCCTCCCTTATGGCACAAGTCTCTCTTCCTTAGTCAGCTGAATCAAGCCCCTGTGGTCCATGCAGTTAATTAATTGAGAGTAGGATGAGATTCCAGTGCTAATATCTAAATTGAGACATCTTAAAAGTAGGTGTCTACTGACTTACTGGAGATCAACCAAATACCTACTTCTGGCTGAGCTGAATTTACTCCATGGGATATAATGAGATATATTATCTCTTCAAAATTTAAGTGTCTACAGCCTGGACCTGAGATCTCAGATGGAGAAACTGGACTGAACCTCTAAATTCACTGACTTTGGTCCTTTTCTACCACAGTCGTGTTTTCTTCCTCTGTAACCTCTGATGTTTCATCCTTGAAGCAGTGAATCTTTATATACTCTAATGGGAAGATGACTGCAGAAAATCACAGCTGTAATCATTAGGGACATTCCCATAACTCTAAGGCTTATAGTGAGCCTATACCCATGTGGTCTTTATGTCAACATCAGCCTTTACATGAAAAGTCCATTTTTCCTTGCTGGTGTTTAACCTTCTGCTGCACAGAAAGCATTCTCTGATGCACAGAGAGCAAAGAGCCTTCAATTTGTGGAGCTAAACAAGACAGGATCTTCTGTTGTTGTTTTTTTTTTCTCTCATATCTTCCCTTTCCCCATCCATCCTTGCTAGAGTGTCTGTCTGCTCCCGATCAGAAGTAACACGTGGTGCTGCAGATGAGGTCTCACAGGAGTCTTGTACAAAGTTGTCGACGCTTTGCTGTCTCAGCACCAACAACGTATAAAGCAAATATAAAATACAAGGATAGTTTAACCCAAGGAGGAAATGAATAAGAAATGACACTGTGGAAAAATATACAGCAGCAAAGAATATAGGGAAATATAAATTGTGCATCCTTCACCATCACAAAACCAGGCACTGCGTATCAGAAGACAACTGCCAAAGATATCTCTGAGGACAGCAGTTTATTGAATCTTATGAGATCTAAAACTGTCTGAAAAATAACAGCTTCTCCAATTACAATAGGTAGAATTTGGAAAGAGGGAGAAAATCATTCCTTGTTTGGGACACAGGCTTCAAATTTACTGATAAGGATAGAAATAGGAATTTCTCTTATGAGCAAATGTTTTACTCAGCAACCCCCAGCACCAGATAGCACCAGCTACACTGGTTCTACCCCCTGAGAAACAAGGGGCGTGGGTGTAGCCAGGCTGCTGTCTTGCACTGGGAGCTCCTGCTTAGGAATTTCCACATCTTGTAAAAACTGTGGTGCTTCTGTGAGCCACCCACAGTGGCCCCTGGAATTATAGATTTCACTTATTTCTCTGTCTTGGTCAGAATTTGAACCTCTCTCAGATGCTCAAGAGCTAGATTGTAGATTATTGTATCACCTAGATTTCAGAGCTTGAATTTGAGGTTCAAATTTGTCCTTGCTTACATCAACCTAGACGAGGATTGAAATGCCTCAACTGTATACCATGCTAAAGGAAAATGGGATGGAAAGCAAAGGCAGCAAACTCATTCTAAGCAAGGGAGCTACTCTGGTGCCCACAGCATAGTGAGATGTGGACGGCTCTGTGCCCATGCCTTTGGTAGAAATCTTATATGCTTGAAGGAGGAAAAGGGCAGCAAGGAGGTGACTTCAACCTGCAAGCATGGAATGCAAAGCTGCAGTTTAAAAAAGCTACAATTATAGAGGGGAAAAAATAGTTTGCACTAGGGATGGTCTCTAATTAAGGTTCTTTTTAAAGTTTTTATAGCAACCAGTTAGAATGTACTTAAAATGGAAGGATAAATGCATCAAAACTACCACAGTCATAGTTTAACATGGCAATTTTTGTGGGACAAAACCCTCCCCTGTTGACTTCACTTTTGGGATCAGAATTAATCTTTGGTAGAGAAGCAGCATTGTCACTGCACAAAGAGACGGCACTCCCTTTTCACAAAGCTTGCAACTATTCCCTGAGATCAAAGGTTTACTACTGTATGTGGGATCCTCATTTTCTTTGAAAAACACTCTTAATGGAACAGAAGCAGCAAAATAATTGGAAAACATTGCCTTTTTCTTAGCTGTTTCCTACTGAATTCCTAACATTGCAAATTCCAACCTGTTTCCAAACACACTCAAGCTGATGAACATATCAAATTCCACACACACACACATATATATATATACATATTTTGCCACTGCTTAGTAAGAATCTGGCTTAGACAAAGCAGAATATATTTGGCATCATAGTTGCTTTCCATGACAGTTTCAAAAAGATGCCAGGCTGCCAGAACCTCATACTCTCCTATATCATGTCTTTTATTTCACGTGTTTTCTTCTAAGAAATGACAGGAGAAAAATTGAATTTAATCTCAGTGCTTCCACATAACACTCCTGTGAGTAAACCTGATGTTATTCAAGATATTTTCAAGCAAGAATTATTGAGTTCCCTTCTTCAGGAGAAAAGGAGGAAGGTTTTTTTTAAGCTTCTGTCCAAACACAAGAATATATTAAAATGCAGATTTTTTAAAATTTTATTTTGATGTGCAAAGGGTTCTATTCTGCTATCTGGAAAAGCAAAGGGTGAGTAAGTGCCGTGTTGCTGGTAACAAGCTGTACTGCCCTATAGGCAATAAGGAAAACAGAGGATTGCTAGCCATGCCACGCCAATGAGAATTCAGTTCCTCTGAGTACGCTGTGACTTTTAACAAAAAACACCACATCCAGGATGACTTTTCCATATAGAACACAGTATAGCACTCGGAAATTACATTTACTATGATGTATCGAGACTGAAATCAAGTGCGGTGGGATTGTTGGAAGGAATAGATCAAAACCCCAGGCTTCTCACCAAAATGTGGTAAAAACAGTTCTGTTATGTGAGTATGACATTATCCTGTAAAAATTAAATAAAATAATAACATAAAATCTATCAGAAGCTACATAGCTACCAGCATAAATAAATAAATCTCCAAGATTTTATTATCCCTACATAAAATGTTCACCTATTGGGCTTCTGTTCTGTTATGTGTCCAGTAGACTCTTCTGGGTTAATTTCAGCCCTCAGCATCATTTCCCAACTACCCCAGCCCCACTCTGTGTAAATGAAACTGTCCTTGAGACGTGTTCATATTCATGGATGACAGCATATTGATTCTGCATAACTTAAACAGTTGAGTCTCCTAATGCAACCCATTTACAGAAATTATGTGAAAATTTGCAGTATGCTTGGCATGAGCTCGCTCTTTCCTTTTTTTTTGGCGCAGTCTCTGAGAATTATGCGATGAGAACATCCCCATTGTCTTCTTCCCATCTCCCTTTCCCCCCCGCCCAGAACATTTCTGCTCTGAAGGTTCAGGGACAGGCAAAAGTGAGTAGCAAATTCTATTGCAGTGAGCGATAGCGTTCACCCGCATTCATATAGTTCACCCAGCTGTATTTCCACCCTGCAAGGGACGCAGGCTTGCATAGCAAATATTAACATATATCCTTTAGAGCTGGAAAGAAAACTTTCAAAATGAATTTATTAAGATCATGTAAAGAAATAAACAGGCATGCATCTTTTCTTGGCAGAAAAAGAGCGGTTTTGATTTACAGGCAGAGGTGATGCAATTGTACGTATAGTTTATGTTTATTCCACTGGCCTATGTCCCATCACTGTATGACCTCATTGGCATCACTAACTCAGAAATGTTTTCATTTACTTGAAAGGAAGGGATAATTTAAGCCACAGTTTGGGAATCAGGAGATCCGAAACTAGTTCCCGGCTCTGACACAGGCTTCTTTGGTAACTCGAAAGCCAATTAATCTCTCCTACATCCAATTCCTCCTCTCTAAGGTGGGAAAAATAAACTGTACCTTCTCCATTCTTTGTCTCCTCTATAAAGATAGTTACTTGCTGCAGGGTGCCTCATCAACTGCGTGTCAGTCTTTAGAATTACAGTAATGGAATGAATCCATTACCAGTATACCCTGTGTTTAGTTGTCTATGGGCATAAAGAAAATACACTGGGCGGGCTCAGTATGGTGCGCACACATGTATCAATCAGCCTAGAATGGGATAAATAAACTCCAGCTTACCACAAGTGACTTTGTCAGGGTACCTGAACAGCTCTTCCTTGTCTCTCTTTTCCTGCTGGCCACCATATGTAACAAATGTTTTATGTCTTCTCCATGATCAAAGAGGGGAAACGTCTCCTTACAGGTTTCTGTGCGCTTTTTATCCTTCCTTCCAGAGCTGAGCAGTCGTTCCTGCATGCACGCTGCTCTGAGATCAGCTGGCGCACTCCCATCAACAAGTGGCACTCCAAATGCGTACACAGCGCAGACCTGAGTGATACATATCTTATTTATGTTTATTGTCATTTACACATCTGCTAAGTGCTCAGCAGAAGTGGCAGGGCTTACTTCCCTCGGCTGTTGTCCAGGAAATCAATGGAGCTCGCGTGTGAATACAAGCTTATCTGTGTAAGTGAAGACTACACAGCCATACATATGTATATCTTAGGAGACTGTCTGTCCAGAAAAAAAAACGAAAAAGAGAAAGAAAAAGAGAAAGAAAAAGAGAAAGGGAAAGAGAAAGGGAAAGGGAAAGAAGAAGGGAAAGAGAAAGGGAAAGAGAAAGGGAAAGAAGAAGGGAAAGAAGAAGGGAAAGAAAAAGAAAAAGAAAAAGAAAAAGAAAAAGAAAAAGAAAAAGAAAA
>PPHD01002244.1:0-37052 GCA_002909625.1 Bambusicola thoracicus | reverse complement strand
CTACTCTCCACACCTTTGAGCAACTCCATAGCCTTCTTGTAGCAAAGGGATGTATATATGTAGTCTTGTAGTAAGGGATGTACAGTGTACAGATACACATTTTGTGGCAAGTGTGTGTACACTATCTGCTAAAATCAGTTACTCAAATTGGATCCTTCTCTGCTCACAAGTGAGCCAAATTCCATGAGTTCACACTCAGTCATAACTCAGATAGAAACAAAAATAATTGTAACAAATCAGATTTGGTTTTGCTCCATGATAATTCTCCCCGACTGGAATTCAGTGCTCAGACTCACTGCAATTGGTGTGGATTTAAAAAGCAAAAATCTCTGGTCCAAAGGTTTTCCATCTGAGGGGGACAAAGAACAAAAAGCACAATTATTCCCACTTACAGAACGGAATAACTTGCCAACATCACACAGGGAGTCTGCGTAGAAGTAGAAGAAGAGTTCAATGCTGATAAGCTGATCTTGGTTCCATTGTCTGCTTGTGAACAGCAAAAGAGACAAGATGCTACTGGCTAAAGCTCTTGGCAATTAGAAGGAATCTCATCTTGCATGGAGTCAAAGGAATTCATTATCCTTGAGGCATAAGAACAAGAAGGACTAAGCAAGATAGTCAGAAAAAAATACATATGTTCTTTATGGCAATTACTGAATTTTTTTATTTATTTTAAATATAGCGTGGAGCTCAGTAGGAAAGCTGATTTATCCTGTGAGTGCACAGCAGTTGCTCCCTGCTAGAGTTACTGTTTAAATTTAATTGGAATACACAGCACTTTTGTAACATTTATATCACACAGAACGATTAAGAAAAGCAGAAAGAGCCTTTCAGTTCACCACACATTTCTGCTGTGCTCCCAATTGCTGAACCTAAGTGGAAACACGAGCAACAGAATCATTTATTTGCTGCCTGTTTCAGTCAGTAACTCCAGAGGCAGAAGTGGTTGCTTGCAGAGGAAAATTAAAATGGGCCAAGACCAGCTAACTTGGCGCCTGGATTGGAATGCAGAGTCTTTCATCTCCAGGTCACTGCTCTGATTCCAGCACAGGGCTGCAGTAACCAAGAAGTTATTGCCATCAAATGGAGGTTCAGTGGCCTAAGAGAAATCACTGAAATGGCTTCTGCTTCCTACAGGCACACACAGCAGAGAAAGAATTGTTACAATTAGTGAAACTGCGTAATCATCATCAATGTGGAAGTCTTCCTGGCTTTTCTCTACATTCCCAGAAACAGAAGAGTGACAATGAAAAATCCTGTAATGCTTCATTTGACCGAGAGCATTTATCATAAACATGAAGACTAAGTTTTCTTTGTTTAATTGTTACTTTAGTCCTATTTATACATCTAGTTTTATATTCGCAGTTTTCTCTGCATTTCCCATGCTGTACATCAGAAGATAAGTCTTCTGAAAATGACTTTTTAGGAGAAGAAATTTACACAGATACTGTGAGTGAAAAATCTTCAAAGGTAGAGGAAATAGAAAATGGTTCTGAGGAAAACCACAACAACCTTGCAGGGAAACAAAGTTACAAACCAAGCACATCTCAACAGAACTATAACTCCCAGAGCAGTCTGGTCTGAGCCTTGGTGTTGGTCAGACACACTTCCCACCACCCCTGCCTCACCTTGCTCTGCAGCACAGAGCTGGCCTGCCGGCCCAGCTGTGGCAGATGGCCCCAGGGAGGATCCTGGCTTAGCAGAAGGACAGCACGCCATCCAGGCAGGGCTTCCATTGCTAACACGCTGGCATTTGATTCAGCCAGTAAGCAGAACAGATTTTCAACTGAAAGTTTCCAATTTTCTAGAGAATGTGGGTGAGCATGCTCTATAAAAACCTATAACATTTCAAGAGAAATATTTTAGTAAAACCTGCTTCTAAGTAATTTTAATATCAGAGCATAACAGCTATGAGCAATTAGCTTTGTGCGATACATGAGAATGAGACCCTGCATAGCTGTCTGTATGTATCCAGCAGTCAGAATTGGGATGACCAGGGAGTTCTTCTGGATGTACAAAGCTTTCTGCCTTCACACTGCCCATCTCAGGCTTTGATGTTTTTGTTTTCAACAAAACAGAAATCAACTTTGCTTGTGGAAGTACAAGTTTCTTTACACTGACACATTACTCATTGAATTCTACATCGCTTATGTATCCTTGAAGCAACACAACTATGGCTGTCCCTCTCCTTCCGTTCAGAACAGTACACACAAACAATTAAGAGCCTCCCTCGTACCATAACATTAAAAAGTAGATCTTTTTCTGTTTACCATTTGGAACAAATAGCCACACAATTATTTGGCTATAGCTATTCTGTAAAAATTTAGACATTCTTTCTATTTAACGACACCAGTTTGTGTGGTGAACACAAAGACCAGTGAAGTGACCCTATGGCAGCTTACTGCAATACAGCAGCCTCCCCTGGAATTTACATATAGCACTTACATGCAACTAACCACACTGCCAACGGAGCATTTGGAAAACCCAGTGTAACGACTGGATTCGTGCAGAGACATTCTTGTTGTATTTTGTATTCCTGTTAATATTCCTGATTTTGTTGATCACATTATATAGCTGCATATGTTAGAGAAAGGGCCAGAGAGTTATTCACAGTTTAATAGTTAAAGAGATGACCAAACTAAAATTTGTGCTGTTTTATTGTGAAAATTCTGTGTTCAGTAGGCCTCCTCACATCTCGTTTGCTGGTATGCTGGATTGGTTTAACAGCACATTCAGCAGTAGAACAAAACACGCAAGGGCAAAAGTTCAGAAATCTTAATCAGTCTTTTTCTACTCTGCAGGTACACTTGTACAGTCTGCTGTCAGAAGATATGAACACATAGGATTTCTTTACTGATGCAAAGTTGTTTCTACATATTACAGCTCTGAAAAGTACTCTAAGCATTATGTGACTTAAAGAAGTGCTGCAAATATTTACAAGATGCAGGCAGATTGTTTAAACGCTAGCAATATATGACAACAAAAATGCAATACCAACCTTTGAAACTGGACATGCTTCCACTACAATATCATGACATAACGTTCATGTTACTCTACATAGATAGAGAGAATAAAATTCAAAGCTATGACAGATACCTGAATCCTTAACGCAGTCACTTCAGGATGCATTCTTTCAGGTGCATCCACAGAAGTTAACAAATTTCATTTCTATTTAAGAACAAGGGAAAGATTATAAAAGAGCCAGCATCTAGTGAAGTACATGAATGGGTTTCTTTCTAGAAAGTATAAAACTATTAAAAGCAAGCTGGGCTTTTGTAAAGGTTAGGCTTCACAGTTCTGCCTTTTGGTCATGTTGCAATAAATGGCTCACTTATTTCAACACTTTAGTTTCTTTTTGACACATTAGTTAGGTGTACAATACAGTTTGATCTATAATTCAGAGGCCAAGCTTATTTCATCTTCACACTTAGGCACATCTGCAGAACTGTAGCCATGTGAGCCATTTTTAAACACAATGGAAAAAAATCTAGTCCCAGTGAAGTGAGTGAAATGGCTTCAGCAAACAGGTTTTATACCATATATTACATAATTATATTCCTGTAGCGAAGAAAAAAGAAAGACAACTACAATGAAGTAAAAGAGGTAGTTTCTAGCCTATGTTTTAAGGGAATGCTATCTTTTTTCAACCTTGTAGGTTTCTATAGCAGTGATTCTTGTCCCATATTCAGCTTGTTCTGTACCACAGCAATCCATCACAGACTTCCCATGATTCCTAACAGTTGAGCTGAAAAGCAGCTCTGCTTGATAACCCCCTGCCCTACGTAACGGGGAGATAGTATCTCAGCACCCAAGCTCAAGGATGCAATACCTGAAATCTCTATGCTAACCTGAGGTCTCCTAACAGAAGCCTGCCACACTGTTCATAACAGCCCTGCTGCAAGGAAGCCTCAGAGAGGTAACTCAACTTGCACCATTGCTAAGGGATTCTGATCTGTGATGCAGATCATGCAGATCCCAGAAGAAGAGAGTATATAGGCAGGGATGACAGGAAGAGAAACAATGAGGTTCTTCCAAAACCAAATTTAAATAGCCTAGGGGACAAAGGAATACTGTGGTAAAGCAATATAAGCTTGAAGGAGAGCAAATTCTTAGTTATATAACAACAGAGGCAAGGATGCCATGTAGGAAAAACAAGGAAAGGTAGTCTCTTGGGATAGACATGGGTGAGCAAAGTCATGCACACATTTCTGCTTCCAGAATGGGTTCTGGCTAAAAATTCTTCATGATCACCACAAAAATAACATGCCACGGGTCACCTCAGGCTGCAGCCTACTTGCTCAGTGAATTTCCAGTTCTGCTACTTCCCTAATGTCTGTATTCCTCTATCCCCAGTATTCCTCCTCCTTGTGCCAGAAGACATCTCAGTCTCTCCTGCTGCAATCCACAGGCAGCTGACACACTCACTGCAAATTCAGGAAGCTGGATCAGTGAAACCATCTCAGTTCTCTTGCTTGGAAAATTACTCCTCACTGGCTCAAGAGCAGCCCAGTCTTCTGCCACTGCAGAGCTTGCAAAAAATCAGCACATAGGCCGAAGTCACTCAGAACTCCACTGACAGATTTATAGATTTGGCAGGAAGAAAAGAGTGCAGATCTCCAATCTTTAATATCTGTCTTGCTTTTGTTTCTAACAGTGATACACTATAAGCATATGAGAAAGTATGATGCTAAAGCCTTTTTCCTTATAAGAAATGATGCTAAAGATAATAAAGGCCTCCCCTGGCTCTTTGCCCTGCCAATCTCAGGTACCTCCTGATTTCTTTAATTACCAGTACAAATTCAGTTACCTCATACACAGGGGGAATCTTCTCTATTTCTGTGTCATTCTATCCACTCTGTAGCATTTACACTCCGAATTGTTTGGTTCTTGCTTCTCTTTGCTTATTATCCACTAAATATCATTTTTCTGGATACCTGTGATACCAATAGATCTATGCAGTTTATAAATTAAGATGAATACCTAACACATTTAATAACAAACACTCCCTAGACCAATATATAGTGGACTACTGGCATAATTACACTATGTTGCAAGGTAATGATTTTGTGGGCATTGACTCAAGAGTAGATTGTCCATTAGTGCACACACATGTTCTTCTATTACGTTAACACAGCCAAATGAAAACAGGATCACTATACTCCTCAGTAATGCTGTCACAGCTGATGTATGGATGTTAACAATGTGGATACAAAAGTGTTTATACCACCCATAAGTTTTGGAGGGGTAGGAGAAATGGGATTTACAATCCTGTTATCCAAACTAAGCGCTGAAAGGAACAGCATCAAGAGATAAATACCAGGGCAATAAGGAATTAATGATACATGAAACCGCATCTTTTTGCTCTCCAAGTCTCTCTGCAAATCAGGGGTATCACACAAAGGTCAGGAAAATAAGACTTGGAAAGCAATAAAAATATAACATTTAGAAAAGAGAATCATAAAAATGTCACTATTGTGTCTTTGTTAAAACCACACACCTAAGCATCTAAAAATCACAAGTGTAACAACACCTGAGTACCAGTCTCCTTTGATCTGCAGCTTGCTTTCTAGAGCTAAGGAAGCCATAACTTCCCTTAAGTCCTTCTCCTGTCAATAGCTAGACTACCCCAAGAAGAGAGAGATGTGCACAGCAATCAGCTGTTCCCCAGGTGTTTTACTACTCCCTGCTTCACACTCACCAGCCACAAATTCCACATGCAGCAAACAAGTGTGGAAACAATGTATGTACACCAAATAATTCTCCACACATTCCACTTGCTGGGAAAACAGCCACCATTTACAGAGGTACAGAAGTCTAATGTGATAGCACAAAAGGCTCGTCAGTGCTGTCCATCTATGTGATCTAATCCTGACACTCCACTGACTGATGGCAACAAGCGCAGTTCTGAACCAAGGCTTCCCTGTGACACAGGACTTGGCCTTGGTCTGCCTCAGTCTGCCAAATTCCAGAGCTAGATAGAAATTTATTATGCATAATCTGTCTCATCATGTCAGAAAGATCTTAATTTTCCCTCAGGTTCCTCCCCAGTACTTGAGGTATCATAAAAATATTTGCTCCGCGGTTCCCTCCCAGCACAGCTGATCAGCTCTGTGGAACTACAAGGCAACGCATGAGCTGAGAGCACACTCTACGGCTGTACAGAATGTAAGAGCTTACCAAATGTTAGAGAGAGTTTGGGTTGTACCGATAGTCTTACTGCCTTGTTCTCCATGAAATTCTACTGGGTAAAGCTCAGAAATAAGATTTTAAAAAGGAAGAAAATCAGCAAGACCCTGCTGCAAGAGGATTCATTATTTCCCTTTTCAAGCAAGCACCTTCCTGCACTCTCCAGGGCACCAGACAGCAAGCAAACAATAGCTGATGCTAAGTTTCTCATAAAAGCACGATCAATAATTGAAGTATAACTGTGGTATGGTTTATATGGTTTTCAGTTTTGAGCTTGGTAATTACTTTAGATCACCAATCAACAACTGCACTACCAACAACTGGTCATTACTTGCAAGATTTTTTACACTGTCAACACTGTAGGATTCCCTCCTCTTGGAAAAGAAAAAAAATAACAGGCTTTTATCAAAAAAGCATCTGGTCGTACAGGCATGCTTTAACTTTCTCCTACAGTAAAAGGAAGAAAAAATGAGGCTATAGGTCAGATGAAGTACAGTTGGGCAACCTGCATTTTCCCCTGCCCTATCCCCTAATAAAGAAATAGCAGACATACAGTGGCTGTACCTCGAGTCAGTTTCAAACAGTGAAGTATTTATAGTTCCATCTCCTTGACAATTTTCTACTGCATACCAAAGGAAGCAAAGTGTACTAACCTGATAGCAAGCCATATTGCTTTGAGAAAGGTGTGCTCTGGCATCCACACATCCATAACAAACGCTACTTATTTACCTCTTCCATTCTGTTTAACATGTACTTGGGACTATAACGTATCATTTAAATTCTGTCCTTCAACTGTAATAGTCTCTGTTAATTGTGAAAAATGCAGATTTGGGGGCAGTATTAGAAAATGGAAGAAGGTCAGGACATTCTAGCAGGCTTTTTCGTGGTTTATGAAACCTTCATTAAACTTTTAGAAGACGCGGCCTTGAGTGGCTTGGGAAAAAGCAAAAACCTCAGAGTGCTTCTGGGGAACATCACCTGTAATTTATTCGCTTTGAACGCTTTTTATGGTACAGCTCAAGACAGATGCATGACACGATTCCAACATCCACAAACCTGAGGCATGAAGTAATTGAATCCATAACCAGAAGCTGGTAAATGGGTAGTCTTATGAGTTGTTCTGTAAGTGTTACATGGAGAACAGCTTGCTTCACAATCATTATTTTGCTGTAGTGCAGAAATCATGTAATGAGGACTTCACGCTGTTAGGATCCTAACCCTTGATTGTTAGAACATTGCAGTCATATTAAAAAAGAAAAAATGATATAGTGCAAGCAGATAGGGAGAAAAATAGTAATTGGAAACTCAGCAGTGGGTTAAAGCCACAATTTATTCACCATTTCCTTCGCATTAGATGAAACATTAATAGGATTATTAATAAAGATTCTGTATTGGTTTTGTCACATAGCAGTAATGTATCAAACTATTTTGCTCCCAAAAGCATATTAGGATACTTTTCTTAAGGCTATAGAGAAGTCTTATCTAAAATTACTGAAAAAATGATAATTTCTGTAGTTGCTCAAATTAGAGCATGACCTTTAACGTAGAGAAGCAAAACCAATACACCCATGCAGTGATATTGATTTCTCAGTTACATAAGGTGAATACATTAAAGAAATTGAATTACAAATTAAAATTCAGCAACAATGTACTAAAAATAAGGTGCTGGTGAAAAGCGATTCTCTTTTCAAGATGTTTTGATAATTTCCACCACATTTGCTATCACTATTGCCGTCATTAGATCCTAGCAAACACGATTCTATTTTTGGCCACGTGGTTGTGGTACAGAATTGCTTTAGGCTTTGTTGTTGTTGTTACTTTCTCATTTAGTTGAGCTAATTTCTTTGGTCTATGACACTAGAAAAAAACCCTCTCCGTCCTGGAGTTACTTACATGCCCTGACCAATGCCAGAACTGGGAAGGGGAAAGATTGGGAAGACTGGTTGACCAAAGACTCTGACCTCTGCAAACGTGAGCGTTTTTTGTTGTGTAAAACAGTATTTCTTCACAGTTCAGTTATGCACTGTTTGCTCCTTGGACTTTAAAAGACAATTAACTGTTTCAGGATAAAAACCAAGAAAAAACTATTCCTCTCTAAAGTACCTCAAGTGAAATGAGCCAAATAGATTCAGGTTTCTGCTGTAGCAATTTCTTGTGACAGCTCCTGCGTGGTATTTTTTATAATTCTTTCAGTGAAATTTTGATAGGGAGAACACTGAGCTCAGGGATTAGCAGAGTGACAAGTTTATAAAAATGATGTATATATGACGTAATTAAGCAAGTATAAAACACTCCAATTTTTAGTTATTTCCAGTTCATTGAACTTGAAGGATAAATGTACTTTGAAAATGATTCCGCCTTTATTTTATATTTATATAGATATATAAAAGTAACAAACCAGTAATATATCTCAGGTCCATCCTAGAACACCAGTTTTTACAAACAAACCCAGCTGCTGCAAATAACGATGAGATGAAAAGCCACAAAACAATAAACAGGAAGACTTCTCGGGTTAGGGATGGGAAGGAAGCAGCTTGCTTTGAAATAATTATTTTACTGCTGAGCAGAAATGGCATAATGAGAACTTCACGCTGCCAGAAGCTGTAACCCTTGATTGCTGGAATACAGCTGTCACATTAAAAATGACACATTGCCAGTAGATTGGCATAGCTGCAGTAATTGTAGATCTCGCATCTGTGCTATGCTTGCCCAATTAAGGAGATTCTCAGTGCAAGTCTAGGCCAAGGTTAACGAAATTATTTAATATGTTTTATTGTAGCAGTGCTGTTAAAAGAAATGCACGGAAAAGTAGATTAAAACTTATTTTGATTGACAGTGGAAAAAAATGAAAAGCCAGAAGCTGTGCTATCTTTAAAAAACCATTGCACAAAACCACAAAGCATTTTAACCAAATTGTTTAATTTTATCTATACACTTTAAAGCTAACTGCTTAAACCAAACCAAAGGAAATAGTTTTCCGCATGGCCCTGATTTAGGAAAACAAGCTTAAGAACATCTTAAAGATAGAGCACGTTTCTAGAAGAAATCACACGTTTCTATATGAAATCCTATTCCTGAGGTTCGTGAGACACGCAGCCCTCGCTGTACTTCAGCTCCTTACTAACATCTCCCAGTACAACCAGCATCAGTGATACCTACAAACTGGGTTGCAGCTGCCACCAGAAAGAACTTGTCTGAGCTGTACAGGTCCAAAAGCAAAGCCAAGTCCTTTGATGATACCTGAAGATGATACCTGCTGGTATCATCTGCTCAACAGAACACCGCCTTACGTGAAAATTTGTAAACATTCACATCACTGAAAGAAGTAAACTACTGAAGTTCCATAGATAAATACATCATATTTCATTACTGTGAATATCTTCATTATGATGAAAACAGTAAGAAATCTCATTATCTATCTAGAGCAATGAGAAATCATAAATCAGATTCTAAAGTACTATCATTTTAGCTTAATAAGTTTAAAGGTTGAAGTAGCAAGTAGTTAAATGCCAAGTCGTTACTTTGCCACATCTCAAGATCCCATTTTCCTAGAAACCAGATCAGTACCCCACAGAGGAAAACCATCTCACAAAAGCACAAATGGAAGCACTGTCTTTCCCTGTGACCCACAATATCTTTGGCTCCCCTACTCATGAACCCATCAGATTATGATTTGACACCATACTGTTATTAAACCTCCTAAGAAACAGTGATGGTTATGAAATCTTTTCCAAAGAAATGACAAGAGCAGCAGCAACAGAAATTTGAAGGGTGTTTGTAGGTTTTATTATTTGCAGTGCTGCTTCCACATTCCCAAACTTCCAAGGCAGACTTCTAAAAATAAAATACACTGTCTGAGGAAGAAGTACTAGGGTTCACAGAAAGAAGATTTGGGGGCGGTCAAAAATGAACTAATAACTAACTGACCTTGCAATTAGATGTCCAAGTGTATTCAAAGAGAAAAAGAAGAGTTAACTTTGCAAATATCACTTACTTGTGTGCCAAAAGATCCATTTACCAAATGCCCTGCTATGAGATACAGTTGAGGAATTTAAATGGGTCAATAGTCACCAGTTCTGAAATCCCTGGGAGTTTGATGTACTTCACAGAGCACCAGGTTACACCTTTACATGAATGGGAGCAGTTTGGAAAGAGATGCCATAAAAGAAATGGAGACATCTCTGGAACTCTGGCATTTGTTTGTCCAGACTGAGTCGTTAGCTGAGGAAACAGTTAATTGGTATGATATTTTTGTGGGTAGAACTAGATATAAAATGTAGCTTTTTCATTCAAACTTTCTAATTTCACGGCAGCAGGCAACAGAAGTGTTAGTAATCTACAGTCAGGAAAGAAACTCACACTTCAAATAATCTAGACAAGTATTTTTCTGTGTGCAAACTTGTCTGGAATTACTTAGTACTACCTGCTAAGGATTCCATGTGCCCTCATGCTCAGTTCCCCTCTGTCCCTCCAGAATCTGGAGATAACCAAGATAAGCAGTGAATGAAATGATGCACCACTAACACCTATTAAGATGAATGAGGAATTTCCATAAAGCTTCGTACTATTGTAACACAAGCATACTAACATACCGTGACAAAGTCAGCTGCGGTATAACTGCCTATAACTACATCAACTTTCAATTAATTCATGCTTGAATAATTACCTGGTATTGAAAGTTTCACTGAGGTAACAAAGCCCACCACAACCATAACTCCAGTTGTTAGGATTCTAATGGACACAAAGCCATTTCTACCAGTACAGACATAGCCCACAGCAGACTCATGGTTTCATGCTCCATTAAATACATAACAAATTCCAATCACTGGGAAAGCTGAGATTTTTTTTCCTAGTATTTTCATTTCTAAACTGCTCAACCTATAATATCAAACCATGTCATGTAAGCCAAGTAAGAGCAGTGTTACTGGTCTTTATCTGATAGTCTGCTGTAAACAACACAGTGCCAAGCACAGAGTGCAGGGATGCTGGCACCTTGCTGCCGAGGTGCTCCATAAATAGCTGCATGCAAGCTGTCAGTCAGGAGAACTTGTTAAGCAATTCTTAAAAATACAACAAGGAAGATTACTGTTAAGCTCTGTGTAACAGTTTCTTCAGTTTAAAGTCCTTTTGCTTTAATTTTGCTACATTAAGGCTATTTGGGCAACTACTAATGAGAACAGAGGGGGGAAAAAAAAGATGCATTTCCAATACTTTGTTATTATGCCTTACCGAAGAATTTAATAAGTTGAATTTTCCTATTAATGCAATTGAAAATTTAATGAGCTTCTTAATTTATGACTTCAGCAGGCTTAAATTATAAAACAATACAAGCCGCACTCTAATTGCCTGAGCGTGTCTGAAGATGACAGGGTGTTTAGGCTTTCACGCTAGCATCTAATCTAAATATATTAACAAACAGTACAAAAAGTCTTTACAGTCATTCAAAGCAAGAGGACAGAAATTTTTTTTGTGACAAAGCCACACCATTAAAGCCTTATTTTAACCACATAATTGTGGAGGATCTCCAAGTTCTCCGCTTAATATTAATAAAGTTTTGTGGTACCCTTGAGAGGTCATTAAGACAGACTATTCCCTCTAAGCCAATAACTAGAAATGAGACTGAGCTGGAAGTATCATGAAAATGTAGGGCCTATGACAGGTCTTGGAAGGTACTGAACACACTCAGCTCTTAAATGTGCCTAGAGCAGTGGATGTGCATCACTTCAGGGCAGAGAACAGGCTCTATCTCCTGCTCTGTGTTATTGCAGCCTTTTTCTTTAAAGGCTTCCCCATTCATTTTAAAGCTTACTGGTTCTACACAGCAAAAAGTCACTGTGCTGATCTGCTCTGGGTCAAAGGCATTGTACAGCTGGGATCTCTGTAGTCTAACATCAGGCAGTTTTATGTAAAATCTTAAGCTTCGCCTGATCTATATTGCATATTGAACACATGCATGATGTAACCGCTGGGTTGCACTTGGTCAGAACAGATCTCACCAATACAATACAGCAGAACTGGTCAAAAAGGATGTTTTCCATGCAAAATTCAGGTTTTCACTTTACTTACCCAAAAAAATTTTGTATCAGACAGAAAACCTAGAATTGTTCACTCTCATATCTACTCTGAATTTTGTTTTTATTTCAACAGTATTCAGCTGTTTTATGACAGTTTACTAGTAGCACTAACTGCAAAATTGTTATGTTAAATAGGAACTGACATTCTACTGCTTTCATTTTTGAAATTCATTGTCAG
This sequence comes from Bambusicola thoracicus, assembly GCA_002909625.1. NCBI lineage: Eukaryota > Metazoa > Chordata > Aves > Galliformes > Phasianidae > Bambusicola > Bambusicola thoracicus. Next base: position 24,614 of record PPHD01002244.1, on the reverse strand, counting down.
TAATCAATACTTTTCTACTGTTTTCTTTGAAACAGAAAACACACAAAGGCATGTGTCACTATCTTTTTTCATTTGCATTGGCTATGTTACTAGAGCTCAAAAATGCAGTACACTGATAGCAAGTGATCTCAATGACATAAGGCAGTTTCTACTTGAAAGAGACAAGGGTGGTTTTGCGGTGGGTTTTCTTGTTTGGTCGGTTGGTTAGTGGTTTCATTTTTGTGTTAAAAAGGTGGCTTCTTTTCATAGACACTCAGAACTTGGAGAAGGGGAGGAAAAGAATGTAAAGAAGGGTGCCATTTATTGGCATTAGTATTCAGACTGGCTCTCTCCAAGCTGCCATGTCCTTCCCCTAAAGAAAGCACGTTGAGAAGAACATGAACACAAGTAGCTTCAGGGTCTAGCAGTGCCATTTGTCACTGCCAAGATTCATCAGTGATATAGGATTACAAGAGGGAACAACTTAAAGGTTAAGGATTTATCTAGAACATCTGAAACAGATACTAAACTGAGATTTATAGCAAAGTGCTTGATGAAAATTAATGTTTAGTGTCTAAGCCATTGTTGCACTGGAAACAAAGGAACTTGTTCCTTTGCCAGGAGTCACCAGTTATCTCTTCCACTGGTTACTACTTAGGATCCGGTACCTATGCTTAAGGCTTTGTATTTTGACTGGGCAGAAAAAAAATCAGAAAAGGAGGTGCACCTGACAAAGTATATTCACAGGGGTGAAGCACTGTAAGTACATGGCCAAAGGCTTCTGGAGTTGCCTGGGAGAAACAGGTTTTGGGTGTCTAAACATGGCTCATTATCTACAGAGACTAAGACCCCCAATAAAGACTTCTATACAAGCTAATAAAGACAACTTTATTGGTTTTGTAGAGTCATCATAAGTATTTTCCTTTCAATATCTATCTAATGACACACTTTTAAAAAGAGTTATAGGCTTGTAAAGATCAATGAAAAAAATAAAAGGCTGTGAGCAGAAGTACTACAAGCATGGCGTCTTCGTGCACATGCTGCTATGTAGGATCACCTTAATTCAGTGAGAGATGGTAGCACTACAGTACCATGAAAGCTTCTTCTCACGAAGAGAGCCACACAAACCAGACAGGTTGTTAGCCTTATTACACATTGCAGTTATGAATTGCATATAATTCTAAAAGAATACATTCTTCTTAGTATCATACTGTAAAAACAAATGCTTTTGTATACACTAAAAGAAAGTCTTCAGCTGCTAATATAATTAAAACCAGTTGAAAGAAAAAAGATTCTTCCCTTGACCCAAGGTTTCTGTATTATTTTAGCTCAGTGTTCAATAATTAATTCAATAATAAGTGAATTAAGGTTTTCAACCCCCATGTAGTTTTAATACAAGAGAAATTCCCATCTAGATTTCTACTTAGTTAAAAGCCACATGAAAATAAGAGAACGTGGGAAACATTCAAAACATTAGAAATCCTAATAGGAATTTTTTCTCTCAAGACACTTGTGTATACTCATTTTAGATATTGTGATGCCTTTAGGGTGTTGAAAGAGAAGAAAGTGAACCCAATAAACAAGGAATAGACAGATCTGTGGGGAAAACTGATGCTGAGCAGTAAAACAACTAGTTCCTTTTGGAGGACTCACAGAGTACAGTTCAAGCAAAGAAACTAAAGCTAGTTTTAAATCTCTGTAGCTTGAACAACAACAGGAGATCTCTGTGTTATCTTACTGACAAAGGTGAAATCATCACTAAAGGTAACCGGAACAGGTTATTTTAAACAACCTTGGCTATGCAGAGGTTTTCATAATACAACAGAAGCTAGTATTTTAAAAAACTGTTAGAGCCTCCTGACTTCATACAGGTCATATCTACATCTGAATAAGTTGGACGCATTCTACAGAATAAAACGTATAGACAGGCACCCTAAGCATCATACATACACAAAAATTAACTTCTGCAAGAATTTTTTTCTGTTGTTTTCTGCATAGGTTGTACACGGAGACATTAGGCAAAAGCGGACATGAAGTCAAAATACTGGATAACGACCCTTGAAAAATCTATCATACCAAAAGAGGATATGCAACAAGAATACAAAAGCATTGGGGAAAAAACACACGTGCCAGTGAGCCTGACTGCCAGCATTAACTTAAAAATACAGAGCTTTTGAGAAATTCCAAGTCAAAGGAGGTAGTACAAAATACCAGGGGAAAATCTTCAGGGGAAAAGCTATAAAAGAAAAATTCATTCTTTATTCAAAAGCACTGCCTGTGTTCAACAATAACCCTGAATTTAAGGAGACCACCACAAGGGTATTTGCAGAGAATCACGTACTTATATTCTTGATCAGTCAGTTAACACGTGCCATGCTCCAATTCACTCCAAACCAGTATATTTACCTCATATTTTGTCTTGTGACTTGACAGAATTAGTTGTTAAGAAACACAGAATTATGAAATACAAAATCAGTCACTGCAGAAGAGACGAAGGGCCCAGATTTGCAAGAGTACATTCAGAATTTATAACAGAGGTTCTCTTTCTAAACTTCTCAAAGGATATTGCTTCTCTGTAAAAATAAAGAATGCAATGAATCATTCAGTCTTCCAGTGAGTTCCCAAAGCTAATGCACCAGTATGAAGCTGGAATAACTGGTAGATGGAAAAATATTTCAGTATATTGGTATGAAACAAGCTTGCTGAAGACCATGTTGTCTGTCTTTCCCATAGTGTATTTCTGTTATTATAAATGTAGTTTGAAAGCCTTATCTGAAGAGCCTGGCAGCCACCAAGGAAATTACACATAGTGCCTCCTGCAGCACTCGCTGTCAACAGTTTGGCTATTACCACCTTCCTTAATGGGGGAAGAAGGGAAGCGATGTAAATGGATTACCTTAAATTCCACTTGTTTTTAAGCAAAACTGAGTCATGGATTCAAATTTCTGACGCAAATGGAGATTATTTTAATGATTTTATTTTGTTCATGTAACATGTGTTCTTATTCTAGAAGATCATCTATATTGCACCACATATAAGCCATGCCAGTGAAGGCATGATCTTTTTCTCAAATTCCTCTCCATAATCAGCATGAAAGTGCTCTCAGGAGTATACTGTGAATATTTTCACTTTTGTACAGACAAACCAAATGCACAAGTAGTTATGGGAAGGGATGGAGAGACTCAGTGACTGAAGTAAAAATAGCCATTATTTTATTCCCCCACTCCTCTAAATTAGCTACAGGAACATAAGAAGACCACCAAATCAGAATTGCAAATAGCAAAAGGCTTGTTTCTGATGAATGTCATTCATTTTAAATGCAATAGACGCTTGCAATTACAGTGAAATCACAACTTTGAATATAAATTTATGCTTAACATTGGATCAAAAGTGAAAATTGAGACTGAAATGAATTAACTTGTCAAAGGAAAGCATTAGGAAGCAATTGAGAAGAAACAATGGATTAAAACTGGAAGGTTTCCTAGTAGAGTTGCATATACTACTTTCACAGATCTAAAAAGGTCTTATCAAACATCAACAAATAAGAATGCAACCTGCATGCATTCTGAATGAAAACTCAATAAGCTAGTAAGATCAGCAAAAAATCCACAGGTGAAGGGATGAAAGTGTTGCATTTCAGATTAAAGAAGTCATCAGATAGGTAAAGCCCTGTATGCCCATAACTTTCTGCCGTAACCTTGGGGTTTAATCAGTACTGGAACAAATGCACCTCAAAGAACTACAATATTGAATTGCACTGCGTAGCCTGTGTACAGTCCACAATGTGCTTTATTTATCAGGAAACAGTTCCATACATAGGTCTACTCTTAGAAAACTGAATGAAAGTGGCACATTACTTCATTTCTGTTCACCAATAATGGAAAAAAAAAGAATTGTATATACTGTATGCAACATACAAAGTGAACCATGAATATATTGAAATGCTCCAAACAACACTGTTGAAAAGCTTTCAATCAAGTCAGTCTTAGCTGATTGAACTGCAAGAACACATAAATTATGTTCATCACTAATAGAATTCAGCAGCCAGTTGACAACTCTCCATTTAGGTAGTTACATAAAATCAGATTCAACTGTCTTAAAGATCATCCCAAACTTTGGTTGGAAAGGCAGTTGCAATCAACTCCATCTCCCAGCCCTTTGTTGGGCTGATGTACTACCCTACGCTGAGATTTAAAAGAACTAGCAACTGCAATTATACATGAACAGAAAACACAAGTAGAGACATTATAGTGGCAGAGGAGTTCTCAATCCAGGCATTACTAATGGTTTAGAGAGTACCAAAGAGAGGCAAGTATATCAAAGCCCTTTTGGTTCCTGCAGCCAGTAGGCCGAATAGGCAGAAACGGCATCTATTGGAATTGTCAAAGGTTGACCAAACAGAATCCTCTCCTTTTCTCTCTGCCACAGCAGATGTGACCTCTTTAAAAGAAACTTTGCCAATTCAAGTGTGAAGATAAAAAGAACAATTACCAGTACCCACAGAAGACTACTTCCCATCCACATACTTGAGTGACACTGCCATACCACTGCTGCATCTTTTCTTTTACTACTCCTTCATCTGGGGAAAGGAAGACAATGATCTGGCAGAGGCAGCAACCAGCAAAGCAAACAGGTAGACCATGTGGATAGGGAAAACTACTCTCCTTGGCAGTAGCTTGCTATGCAATCTGCCTAAAGTGTTTGCATTCACGTGTGGGGAGGCAAAATAAGGCCCAAACATAGATGTAAAAGTGTGCTGGGAGATGTACAGGAAAGAGGCAACAAAGGCCTCCAGTGCAGATACCGAGCTGCAGATAGATTAGATCTTGATCTAAGCATTTCCTAACTGTAAGAGTTGTGAGCAGTGGTTAACAGAGCAATTGTCCTCTAAACCCTACTGTCGCTAAATGGGCCCAGAGGGTCTCATGTTATAATGCTTCATTAAGCTCCAACCGTATGTTCTGTAAGCACTTGAACCTGTAAAACTCAAGCAGGTCATATGAAGCATCAAGAAAAGCTCAGCAACAGATGCCCAATTTTAGCACAGTCTAGTACAAAAGAGTTGAAATCTACTGAGTCACCAGCCCCTATATGATAGCAAGTATTTGTGTAGATTTTTTCCCATTTCTATCTTGAATAAGTTTCTTTATTTCAAATCTTACTGGGAAAATCTGAGACTTTTCAGTCTCTCTCCCTGTTTGATACCCTTTTCTCAAGTTACGATAAAATTATTCTGTTTCCTTAAGTTGGGGACATTCCAGGCAACAAGAACCAATACCTAGTCATGCTTGTGTATTCTACCCTATTCGTCAGAACAAGAGAATTCCTCTCCCATTTAAGAAACCTCCTGTCCTCAAGCACTGTCCCTTACACTGTGGAAAGACAACATTTGACAAACTGTCCAGACATGAGGTTCTTCTCAGATATCTGACCACTATTCTTCATTGGCTACTTCTATGTAGGCAATTTGAAAACACAAACTGCCACTTTACTAATGGAGATGCCTGACAGCCCCCAGAGACAATAACAATACCTGACTGCCTCTTAGACCCGTTAGCATTGTTTTGTCAGATATAGGTGCCACACTTCACATCTGATACTTAATAGAGTTTTATGCTGTCTTGTACTGTAACCATTAAATCCTCCAAGGTCTTTGACATTAGCATTGTTGCTTGTTCTTCTAATGATTGGAGTTGAGAACAATTCACTTTATTTGTGCCTCAACTTAGTTATCAACAATTTATTACATTTCTTGAAACAACAATACAGCATCTAGAGGCTTCCCAGTATTAAAACAGGAGACCATTTCATCTAGCTTTACATGGATTGTTGCTGTTTTTCCTTTTGTTTTTAAAACAATTCCTCTTCGTGCTTACTGATATTAAAATTAAATGGCTCAGCAAGTCAATCCCCATGCATGTTTTAGTGACTGAGTACAAATGAGCTCCTTAACAAAATAAAGGAAATCCTCCAAATAGAGTATGGCAGGACTTCTCCACTCAGTGCGGGTAAGAGGTGACTAACACCGCTACCTTACAGCTGTTCATTAGTCAAGAATAGATGTCCCCACAAAGACCTCAACCTCTCACACTCGGCTTTCCCAGAAGTACTGCCTGCTTGTATGCTTGTTTCTCATATCACAAATCCTAGTTTGTCCAAGTAAGACTCCTCTTGCACCATAATTTTTTACTTAAATCGCAAATGTTGACTTTAAAAACAAACAACAACAAAAAAACAGATATTGATCTCATACTAGGAAGATTTGTCAGTAATTAACTATTAGAACAGGAAAAGGAGAAAAAGCATCAGTTTCAGTGAATTGATTGTAACACAACACTGTACAGCATTTGGATTCCCATCTGTGGTATTTGATCCTTGGTCAATCCATCAAATCAGTGAACTTAATCACTCAGTCTCCATAGCTCTACCTTCTAAGCTCTGTGTGCAGCCTTCTCTTTCCATTTGCATTTTCTCTCCTAAACAAATGCTTCTCCACAGTGAAATGAAAGCAATTCAGAATTCTACCTATCTAACTTTTTTTGTCCTTCCATTACAAAGACCAGTGAAGCTTTAATTTTCCACTTACACAATTTCTTGAACCATTTCAGGGGTTCTAGGTGAGCCATTCTGTCCAATTAATTTCTTCCTACACTACAGTCAAAAGTTACATAAAGTGCTTGCTTGAGATTCACTGAAACTCCTCCAGTTAACTGAACATTCTGTACAGGACACTAAGAGTAAATGCAACACTACGTGTTTAGACTTATATTTTATTTAAGGTTTATTAAAAAGTTTAAAAACTAAGGTTCTTGTCAAAGTCATACTATGAAGTTTATCACTGTACAAGTATTAAATACAAGAAGGGAGAATAACTGAATGGTATTAAGTAGAAATTGCAAATAACTGCTGACAGTACCTAAAAACTAACAATGTTAGTTAATGCTATTCCCAGCAATAGATTCATAGAAAGAATGGGGAAGGTTATAGCACAGGTTTCACTTTACTACTTGGCAGAATTCTCATCAAATACAAATTAAGTCAGCATAATGCTGTAACATGATGGGAAGCACAGCAATGACAACAGAGTAGTAAAGACCTAGGCTACAGTAAGCGAGGACTTGCTCAAACACAACAGCTATAGGCACAGAAACAAATGAAAGAATCTGCTTACCCTTGGAAGGCCTCAGCTACACAGCAAACTCCAGCAAGAAACCTTCACCTCCACTGCCAACCCTTAAATGAGGTCGGGGAAGGGGTGGATCCTGGCTTCACCCCTTCTGGTCAGTCAGGTGCACTGCATGCACTGAGCTCCCCTGAATTGGCCCTGCCTTCCCAACCAGGTGCTCAATCACTGCTTCAAGCTGTGACTCAGCATTTCCATTACAGTCAGAAAATTTCATCTGTTAATAATCATAGTTAAATAGTAAATTGAACTAAGTAAATAAGTAGTGGTACCTTCCTCATAATAAATTAAGCAACAGCTTCTTGTATTTGTTCAATTAAGCTTGCAATACTAAGGGACCATGCATTTTCCTTTGCTTTATTAGTTATCAAGGATACAGACAAAGTGCAAGTTATATAATCGGTAGTCAAGCAGATGGAAGCAGCATATTTTAGAACAAAAGGATAGTCTTGGGAAAAAAATATAGCAGTACATTTGTCTCTAAGGGTTTGTATACCTGTTCTGTTGTTCTCTAGCAAGACAAAGAGGTATCCAGATTTTCCAGTTCTAAGTAACACAACAGTGGTCTACAACTCATGAACTCAACAACAAAACCACTGTATAAACATTGCTTAGACAATTGTCATATTTAGAAATGATGGGTACCAGACTCATACAGTGATCCTTTCCTGTAAGAATCCCTTACTAGAAAAAGCAGAGAAGGCTGTGTACAAAGGATGGCTCAAATCAAAATGTCAAGAGGGACATTACGTCAAAAATACCAGCTAAAAATCAGGAGATCGAGAGGGAAACAATGACAAGTTGGTTGAAGCCACAGCTCAGCATGCACAGTACTTCAGAATGGTAACTACGTGTAGTTTGGCGCAACTCTGATTTACCAGATTGGTTACTACTACCACAGATGAACTGAGAATCCCAAGTTCTTTGACAGTACAGAAGTCCTCAAGTGACAAACATGAGAAGTCATTTAACGAGTTTACTGATCTCCTACTTTGGTTCCCCAATTTGTAATTTTTTCTTGTTAAAACTGATGGATGAACCTAATGCTTTTAATTATTTCCAGGGTATGCCCTTCAGAATTGCACTGCTTCCTTCACATACAGTACTTCTGTCTTGAGACTCCCTAACTTCATTAAGATGGAACATCATTTCAGCCACAAAAAGACAGAGTAATTGTGCTTTCATCAACCAAAGCACACACAAACTGCTACCATCTCAAACACCCCATGATACAAATGCAACATAGTACTGTACTGCCTGCTGCCTATGTGATGGAGAAACCCCAGATTTGCCTGGTCTAGCAATACGAAGCAACTGTTCTACTTAGATGCAATGCCTACCACTTTGAATCTGACTCTGATCAATACAAAGCACAAGATCAATATGAAGCAATTCAGTTTGTGCACAGTACTAGATTAGTAGAGCGGAAAACAAGGGAGAAGATGGCTTTTTTTTTTTTTTTTTTTTTTAAGGAAGTATTCCACTTCACCATGACTGCTTAAGAGCAAGTCACTTACAGGAAAGCATTCAAAGTACCTAAAATACATCGCATTTGTTAAATACAGCATGGTTGGCGATGTTATGATTGAAACAAAAAGCAGAAAAGTAAGGAAGAATGAGTTTTTTGATTTACAAAGAAATTCACATATGAAGGACAGCTTATTAAAATACAAAGAACTTAACTCAGCAGCATGGTAGAGCAGGAAGTTATTTGCCCAGAGTTAGGCAAAGTTAGGGACTTGGAGCTTCTAAGGGCTGATCTGGAGACTGGGAAATAGCCAGGAGAATATTCTGACCATCCTTTTCTGTGCAAAGGAAACAGCGACCAAATCTGTTTAAGAAGTCCGCAGCTTCTTTAAGTCAGGAAGATAGACTTAAGAATTGTGATCTTTCTGCTAAGCATATTGGAGAAATCTAATCTAGTTTTTACTTTAAAATAAATAAAATCACTGTATGAGTCTGGATTAGAATTTTTCGGAGTAAAATTTATCAGCTAATATGGGGGTTTAAGACAACCAGTATTTGAATTCAAAAAATGGCAACTTTTAACTGATTTTGCCAAACTGATTTTAAGTTCTGTAAGACTAAAAGGTGATATGGAGATAGCATTTGACTGCATTCATCTCAAGAATGACAGATTTGGTCAAATATCAGGAGGCTTTAGAGCTTCCTCTATGTACCTTGCTATTCACAGAGAACATAGTGACACCCTCTTTCCTTGTCTTCAACACCACAAGAATTAATGTAGAATTAAACACAAGCTGAAGTAGACACTGTAGCGACTCAGAAATACATGGCTTCATAATTCTCTGTAAAATACCATGATGCCTGTCTTGTCAGTAAGCATTTAGCTTTGACAGCAGCTCCTCATTGTATCAGTTAACCAAAACACTCACTTTAAAATTTATCTCCTCTGTGGGAGATGACACTGCAGACCTCCAGCTTTGCTGTTGACTCAAAAAACATTACATTACATAGCTTCGCTATACGGACTCCTTTCTTGATACACAACTGAAATATCCTGTAGTTTTGCTAAGCTTATTTATGTTGCCTCATTAATTTCCTCTATTAAAATCAGTTGCTCTGTATGTAGCTTAGATGGTGACTTCCAAGGTAGGTTGCCGGTTTGTTTTCTTGTGGGCTTTTTGTTTGCCTTGCTTTGCTTTTTTTTTTTTTTTTTTTTCCAGAAAAAAAAACCCTTGAGCTTTAGATATAAAAACATGCATACAGGCATAGTAAGCAATTAAAACAGATATGCATGTATTTGCTGCTTGATTAGGCCTCAATTTTAATATAGAATTGTTTTCTAACAAAGTTTCCTTAGTTAAAAAGTACTCCGAGTCTGTACACTTACAATATTTTTTACTGTGAACTATTTGGTTTTACATATATAATGGCAATTTCATTTTCCCACTTTAAGTAACTTAATTAAAATATGCAAACAATTAGATACCAGAATAAGCTGGTATCAGGAATGGGCATTTCATACACACAGTTCAAACTAACAGCTCTTTTTCCAGTTTTTTCTTTTTTGCGTGGTTGTTGTTTTTTTTTTTTTTCCTCTGAAATTTAAAATCATCTGACCAATATTCTGGGGAAAATCCTTTTGAAACTAATGATTTTTCATACTAATCAGGACTGTGAGTACTAATCCACTATTGATTCTGTGATTAAGTATGTGTCGTCTTCCCTGAGTAAGCACATAAAACTGAAGCACGTGGGAATGGGACACTTGGCTCAGACGTTCATGCAATGATGTAAACGACCCCTCCAGAGTATACATATTTCAGAAATGAGTTAAGATGAAGCAAACATGTATATGCTGCTCACAGAAGCCCACTAAAGGAAAGGAGTCGCAGAAGCAGACTTGAAGTTATCATTTTTATTAAAAAATATTTCAGCTGTAGTGCAGTCTCAGAACAGAGCAAAACACCACTCCAGGCAAACCAAAATTAGGTCTTGAAGCAGAGACAGAGGAGAAGGCAGGAGAGGCAAAGCTATATAATATTACACAGGGAAGATGAAGGCCATTTTATTGTGTTGCTAGTAGCATTTTAAAAAAAAAGCTCACAATGGGACTGACTATATGGTAGGACTGGATGAAGCATAAGGCTCATATTTCTTCAAGGACAACAAAAAGCAGACCAAGCTCGGGTCTGGAAAATCATGGTTGCACAAGGGAAGGAGAAAAAACACACCATGAAAACTGACATTAACAATGTACAATGGATAGAATGATTCTGTCTCTTGGCTATTCTTTCTGTCTGAGCACTAGTGAGATGTTGGCACCAAACATTAAATGATCACCAACTACCCGGGCACAGCAGACAACAGCCTTTTATTTACAGCAAAGAGAAATTACGATCCACGTTACCTACTAGCTCTCAAATGTTATTGCCAAGATTGCAAAGATGCAGCATTACGTTAAGTTTACAGTTGATTAGCAGAGTAGATCTGTGCAATATGCTTTCTCCAAATTCACTGAACTTAAGAGGTTTTTTTCCCTCGTGTACCTTTAAATTTGAAGTGACAGACTGTATCATGAGAAAGACAGCTAGAAGAAGCCAACTCTTACAAGTCACAATTCAGAAAACGTTGAAGAGATTGGCAAGTGCTTCACCAAACATTTACATTGAACATGAATTGTTCTGATTATGTGTTAACGGCAGTAAGTGAAGAATCATTTTCAAAAGCTGTTACTCATCGCCTACCAGCATTTATTTGTAATTTTTCAAAGCACAGCACGTAAGTGCAACGTATTTGTCCCGAAAACAAGCTACCCTTATGAAATGATGCTACAGAAACATAACTCAATTAATCAAAGGAAAAAAAAACAGATTCCATAGCTGCTCTTTGAACCTTGTTTTTTTTTGTTATTATTCATAGCAGGTACATGCAGACTTCTATGGGTAATTACATTGAGGATGTGATTTTGCTATAAACTATCACCGTTCCCACTGATGTCAAGAGAAATGACTATAGCTAAACAAACCTGTCAAGAACTTAACCCTAACTCTTACATTACAATCTAGACACAGTAAGTGCTCAAATATTTGCATCTGATTCAGTCCAAAACACTGGCTTACTTTTCTGATTAGTGACCAAGTCTTTCTCACCTACACAGGTTCTCATTTGGGAAAAATTTCTAAGAGTTTTTAAAAACAGAGAGGAAAATAAGATATAATGCCTACAAAATCCTATCTTTTGGGTACAGTTGCACAACCATTTTCCCTGCCTTACACTCATAGGCACAGCTTGTTCACAGTAGGATAAATATTTGAAATATGTGAACCTTCACCTATGAATTTTGGCATTATCAACAATCATCTCCATACCTCTGTGACAGAGAATGAGGCACAATTTAACACTCAAACCAGTTTAAAGAAAGATTTAAAAATTAAATACTTAGAGGAATAAAAGTAGAACTGAAATTGGTAGCCATTGTGAGTAATTCTCATAACAACATCATTACTAAGCGCATTATACTAAGTTTACTCTGCAAATCAGAAGACAACCTACAAACTAAATTTTTTTCCTGTGTTAATCTTTCACAACTGTACTTGACACATTTGATTTCTACCCACAAGAGAAGGAATATTGTAACAATATTATCAATTTCTAAGAAAAAGTACATTTCATTTCAACCTCTGCTATAAGAAAGCCCAAAGTAAAAGTTAAGCAGCTACTCCAACGAGCCTTATTAATGATGTCTTAGGCTATAGGCCAAGCAGCCAGCACAAATTTAGCTCAAGTGGCTTAAAGTTATGCCTCTGAGGTTACAAAGAAAGCAGGAGGTTACATCTGCTGCCAAAAAGAACTGATTTATGCTTTAACCCAATCATCCAGGCTCTAGTATATATATGTATACAATGCTGGTGCTCAATGTTTTGTAGAAACAACCAGTTTCAATCTTTCATAACCCAGACAAGGATGATATAGAATAGCTCTTTTTCTCCTTAGAAAATATCTCCTTAATTTATTTTACAGCTAAACATTTTCGCAAATAAGCTAGAAAAAAAGCTTAAGACTCACATAAGACATCTGAAACCTACTTCTGATAAACTAAAAATAATATGCTCTTTGCTTTTAATAGTCCACCTTGAGTTTACTACAAATGTAACGCTGTAACACAATGGAAAGCACAGCAATGACAGCAGAGTAGTAAAGACCTAGACTACAGCAAGTGAGGACTTGCTCAAACACAACAGCCGTAAGCACAGAAACAAAGGAAAGAATCTGCTTACCCTTGGAAGGCCTCAGCTACACAGCAAACTCCAGCAAGAAACCCTCACCTCCACTGCCAACCCTTAAATGAAGTCTGGGAAGGGGTGGATCCTGGCTCCACCCCTTCCAGTCACTCAGGTGCATTGCATGCACTGAGCTCCCCTGGACTGGCCCTGCTTTCCTACCATGTGCTCAATCACTGCTTCAAGCTGTGACTTGGCATTTCTGCTACAACTAACAAATTGCTGCAGCAGAATTAAAACTCAAACACAAATCAAAGAAGCAATAAGCACTGCTAGGATGAGCTCTAACAGCATAGAAATAACTTTAGCAATTTGACTCAGACTACTATTAACACCAGTTTGTAGTTTTGATTTAAAAGAGGAAAAAACACCATAATTGATTATTTAAGTTGGACTAACTACTATAACTGCAATTAACTAAAGTGTGAATAAGTAGGCAGGCAAGAGCTTTCACAGCATAATGAAAATGAATCCGGACTGAGCCATTTCAGTGATGCTTTCACTTAAGAGTATCTTGCAACACCTTTACCTGTAATTGTCCTTGTTGAAATGTTACGGCTTTGTAATGCAGATTTATTAAACAGGAACTACTGACAGCAAATGCTGGTTGTTATAAGCTGAAAAGCTTTGAACTAATTTTGTAATTACTAAATGTTTTCCATTATGCATCTTGTATTATTATACTAGCAGAGATTAGGAACAACAGAAAGATCCTATATCTCTTACAAAACTGTCCTCTAGGATTGTCACATCTTTATCATTATGTTTTCTGGCAGACTTCACTATATAAGCCAGAAGATTTAGCAAAACACAGTTCTTTCTTACATGTAACTCCACTGTGCATTCCTTTGGTTTTACAGCAAAAGATAGTACTCAATGCAGACTACTGCTGTGATTAAACACCCTAGTGTCCAAAGTTTGGGAAAATTTAGAAAAAATTCTAATGCAGCTTTAGGTAAGTACACAAAGAACAGAATTTCTTAAAGCTCTAACCTGCAATCAGGAGCTTTTTGTTCTTCTGCTGGCCTGGTCACTGAAGTTAAGCAATCACTTCTCCATCTCGGTTTCTCCATCTGAAGAAAGGAGGTAATGACATTTACTTCCTTTCACAACTGCTTTTTCATATATAAAGAGTCCTTCAAAGAAGTATTGTTACTATGAAATAGACATTAATTTCAATGCATCATAGGTCCATACATCATTGTACTAACAACATGTTTCTGTTCTCCCTACTGAGAAGACACACATTGATATCAGCCAAGCAAAATTAATGTGTATGTATTTTTACTAAATAATGACTGTAATTTCTTTCTTTGTTTAGGGATAAAATATCACATGGGATTCCAGCAACCAAAAAAAGTAAGTTTCCAGAAGTACATAAGGAGAATTGTATCTCTATTCTGAGTTTGGAGTAAGAATAGAGATGGCTTAGATAACACCAGTAGACTAGGGATGAAGCACTGAGGTGGGAATACGCATCAAAGCTTTGCCATTAAGTGCAAATTTTCCTCTTAATACATGAATTTTATAACCTACTCAACTTTAGCTTTATGAGCTTTTTTCCTAGACTGGATGTTGCTAAAATATACTGTAAACTTCGATTAATATTGTGTGAAATTGCACTGAGCAAAGGAGTGTCTTGAGATGCGCTTAAAAATAAGCCTGGTGAAATTCCTCCATCTAGTGGCTACTAACACACTCGCAGCAGCAGTGACAGCCCACATCATCTACTCAAGTTCAGGTTGAGCCCCAGTGCAAAGTATCCAAAGGAATGACTGCGCTGCTGCCAGCTGTTACCCAAAAGCCACTGCCTAGTGAAACCAGTGAGATCTGAATGACATCCCTCCATCTCTGTAGCTCCAGCCCGACCTTCTGGAGGAAGAATTACATTGACAGAACACATTCAAATCATGACAGGTTCTCAAAACCTTGAGGTTCTTTCTTACCATGCTGTAAATATCTCGGAAGGCTGAATCTGATAAACATGAAATATCAGTGATGTCACGAATAAATAAAATCAAATTTCTGCCTCTATGTGAAAGGTAATAGTTAGAAACGATGTGTCACGTCATGTATTTTACCTAGACAAACATTTCATTACGTATTTGACCGCTATAAGCAGCCTCTCAAGATAAGGAGAGAACTATCATTCTCGACAGCTGAATAGACAGCATCTTGTGTAACAAATCATCGGTTGCTTTCCCAGTCTACTCATCACACAAAACCACCACCGCCAGAAGAGTCAAAGCTTTTCAGAAGCCCAAGTTCTACAGCACAAAGTGCCATACTAAATTGCATAGTACTCTACCAATTCTGTTTCTCATGTGTATAACTTAAAATTCCTCCAGTATCTTATTTTTCAAATTACTTAAATGCTATTAGGGGGTAAATAAAGACTGAAAAATCTGAATTTTACAATTTATAAAACATCTAAATAAACATTAAATATTTTTATAAACTACATACACTGCACAGCTGTATGTGCTTCCTCTGTTGAAATACTCCCTAGTGGTTCATATGCCACTCAGCTCCCATAAGACTCCTCAAAACAGGGCTGACAAGGAATTCAAGTATATCCAGAACATAATTTCAGCTGTAGAGGCAACGACTTGTAGACAGGGATTTACTTCAGCTGCTTTGAGAAGCGGGAAGTAGCGGAACACACCCAAGCTGTGTGCCAAGAGGAATGTTAACCAGTGAGATCCAGCTAATGAAAGAGAGCAGGTCCCAGAATCTCCTTATCCAGAGACCCACTTTGCTTACTCTGTTCTTACTCTCCTAATCCCAGTCACAGCTTTATTCTTATCACTTGCTGCTTCTCATCAAGTAGGGATTGCTCTGGACTCCAAACTCACCTCACTCCAGGCTGCTCATGGGTCCCTGTTCATGCTGCTCTCACCACATTCCTTTCTACTCAATAAAGGCTCCATCTTCCTGCTGCAGTTCTGTTTCTTTCTTCCCACTCTTTTGCCCTCTAAATCCTCACTCCACAAGCCCCATTACCCTCCTTTCCCTGGAAGGCTTCACTCTGGGAACAACTGTCCTCTGTGCAAAGATAACATACGGAAAGAAAGGGGTGGGGGACAAAACATGAAACAGATGCGTGACAACAGGCAGTCTGGAAAAATTAAGTCCTCAAAATATGCTGACATTTCCACCAGAAGAATTTAAAGCAGCATAGTTGGGGCAAAAGTCTATCAAAATATGGGCACAGGCACCAAGTAAAATATAGCAAAACCCAAATCTGAACCAGAATTTACCAATTCAGGCTCACATCAGCCTTCAGAATGGGTGTAAGCATAGAGAAAAGTCACCAGCACAGCACAGGCACCAAGGACTTGCAGCAGTGCAATTAGAGCTGTACAAATAGATCTACATTATGTTGCACAAGCTGGTAATAGTGACAAATAAGTCTCTCATTTAGTAACATCTTTCATCTATTTTTCTATCAGGACTGCATTTCCAGCAAAAACCAGGATATAAGATTAAGAAAAAGTACTGCAGACGGAGTAGCAACAGTAAGGCTGAGCGGTTCATTACACCCATCTGAAAACGTGCCCTCCAAGCTTCAAAGCACAGACAGAAGGCAAAGCAGCACAACGTTTATTAAAGATTATCAAGAGAAAGGTGAGGAAACTAATTCAATAAGGCTCCATAAACGGAGGAGGAGGTTTGTAATTAAGAAGAGCCCAATTCTGATTTCCATGAACAGTTCCACTGTCAACTTGCCCACACTTAAATCCGACGACAGAAATAACAAATGGAAAAGTCTCTACCAGATACAAAGCAAAAGAAAGCAAATAATGAAGGAAACTTGTTCTAAGTACAAGAGTAATAACAGAAGAATAATCACTCCTTATCACGTTTCTAGAATATTTGTAGAAGACAAATACAGAGTTTTATACTGTGAAGTACCAAAAGCTGGCTGCTCTAACTGGAAACGGGTGCTCATGGTTCTCAATGGGCTGGCTTCTTCCACTAAAGATATACAACACAACACAGTGCACTACGGCAACTATCTAAAAAGGCTGGATGGGTTTGATCGCAAAGGAATTTATCACAGGCTGAACACTTATACAAAGATGCTTTTTATTCGCGAACCTTTTGAAAAGCTGGTATCTGCCTTTCGGGACAAGTTTGAACATCCCAACAATTACTATCATCCTGTATTTGGAAAAGCCATCATTTCCAGATACCGTGTCAATGCCACCAAGGAAGCATTAAGGACAGGCTCCGGAGTCAAATTTAAAGAGTTCATTCAATATCTCCTGGATGTACATAGGCCAGTGGGTATGGACATCCACTGGGATCACGTCAATAGGCTTTGCAGCCCGTGTCTAATAGATTACGACTTTGTTGGGAAATTTGAAAGTATGGAAGAAGATGCAAACTTTTTCTTGCACCTAATTGGTGCTCCACAAAATTTGACTTTCCCTAAGTTCAAAGATAGGCACTCCAATGAAGAAAGAACTACCACTAAAATCACACAACAGTACTTTGCACAGCTTTCTCCCTCTCAAAGGCAACGAAGTTATGACTTTTACTACATGGATTATTTGATGTTTAACTACTCAAAACCTTTTGAAGATTTATATTGATTTGAGTGCTGGGACACTTCCCATATCAGTTGAACTTCATTACAAACCCAGGCGGCTTCTGTTTATACACACCTGTCTGTTAGTAAGAATTGGTCAAAGGACAGGAAAACAAACCCAAAACAGAACATAAGTGGTTAGTGATGTTTACACCTTCACCTTAAATGCCTCCTTTTTCAGATCATTTATGAAGTGTATGTACATACATGTATAATATTACTATATGTCAGGGCTCCCAAATAAAGCACATAATTTTCCATGCTGGTGTGGCTTATGTTTACAGTGAAAGGACATTTTGAAACTGGGGAAATGCAGCTGTAAGCTCTACAGCAAACGTAACAGTTAAAGTTCTTCACTAGTTAGAAAATGAAATCTTTGGAAATCACAGGGTAGCAAGGAAAAATATGGAACACATATATTTCATCAAAATCTGCAATGCACCAAGCCACACACTAAACAAGCACGATGTATGAAGTTGGTATATATATACTGGTATATAGAATATTGCTATTTCCTCATAATTAAAAAAAAAAAAAAGGAAATTATGACACTGTTCAAAAAACACATTGGTGAAAACAATTAATACTCAGTCACCATGTGAGTGCAGTATTAAACCAGATGTTCCAATTCAGAGAGAGGATGTGTTCTCCCCATTTAGTATCTCCCTTATGGCATATTCATCTGCAAGCAGATAAAATGCAGGCGAACATTTGCATCTTTATGCATGCTATTAAGATTCTTTTAATCCTTTGCATTAACATAAATCTCTGGTTTAATCTTTATAGTCACCAAGAATATCAAATCTTTTCTTTATAGTAACAAGCAGGAGTAAATGCAACTTCCTGCCCACCAGGATAGTTCTTTTCTTTGCTGCAAACAATTTGCACTTGTTTATTTTGGTAACAATTAGATTCAATTTCACACGCAGAAAATATTCTAAGTGTTGTCATTCAGCTGTTCCTTTTCTACGTAGAGAAGACACACTCTCATTTTCCAGCAAAAATCTCTTGGGAGAATACAATACTGGACCTTCTTCTGCATCTTCTACTGCTTTTGTTAACCTTCACACCTACTCTGGATGTGGTATCCTTGTCTACATGTCCTTTAACCATTTGAAATAAATAATAATTTCAGCAGTTGAGATGGAAGGCCATATGGGAACAAGTCTCAAATTCTACAATGATGTTGAATTAGACACCTCAGTAATTTTCAGTTTGTACTGGGCAACCAATTTCAGAATTTCAGCAGAACTGGCACTGTACAACTGTACAAATATCTAGGAGGTTTTTTTTTCCTGAATCATTCTACATTTACAGGCCCAAATAAAACAAAAATCACTTATACAGATAGTTTTGTGCATCACACACATTTATTTACACTTAGCTTTCGCTACAAACATCCCACATTTCTTTGTTGCTCTCAGTTTTAATAGAAAAGTGTTGTGGTCTAAAAATAGTTTGCATTGAAAGATCACTGATGAATGTTTCATCCAATTAACATCAGAATTTCATTCCTACAAACATTTTTCGCCCAGTGAAGAAGTGGGTATTTTAGAAAGTTTCAGAAAGATACCACCTTCCTCTGTTCCATGAAGCCAGTTAGCACCCATCTGCCTTCTGATCCTCATCACTGTGTTGCTGCTGCAGCCTCCATCCTGCCTTCCACCCACTCAGCTGCCGACTGGGCAGCTGAGTGGGTGGAGAGGTAACAGTGTTCCCTGCAAAGTAACTTTTTTGCTAGCACCAAACAGGGTGGTGCCTACTCACTTGGGCTGCTCTGCCAACAGAAAGGTGCTGCTGAGAGCTCCTCTCTACAGGTCTCACCAAGGAGTGATCCATGGAAAACCGGGTGCCTTTGCAGTGCAAGTAGAGGAAAGCACCTATTCTGATAGTGGTGGGATTATTTGTGCACACATAATCAAAAACACCACCAGTAACTTGAGTTACGCTCTCTTTATCATTTAATTGAGTGCTCTAAAAAGTGATGGTACTCAAATTGGTACAATTAATTTGCATGTAGTTAAGGAAGTCACAAACACTCACTACATGAGGAAAGGATATCATAAAGATCTGAGCCTTCACGGTTATGGAGGTTAATTCCATAATGTGGCCAAAGCAAAGCCGGATAGCATTTGCATTCAGCCCTCCGCTAGTGTTAGAGAGCCCTAGGAAATATTAGAGAACTTAATCTTTCAGCTAGATTCATATCAAAGACCTAACTTTCTCCTTCCATTTCCTCTTCCATCACCCTGCTTATTTTTCAGCTTGATCTACACACACACAGACTCATAGAGCCATATGGTCATGTTTACATCTGACAGACTTCTTTGGTAAAGTTGCACAATTAAAAAATTAAAATTAAATTTAAATTAAATTTTTCTCCTATGTGGAGAAAAACCCATCAACACTGCACTTCTTATGTCAAGTTCAAGTGCTTATTCTATCCCTCAGCCCCCAAATCTATTTTACTTAAAAATCTTTACTACAGCAATAAAAGCTAACAACTGCGAGAGGAATAAAATTTTTAATGACAAATGAAGATGAAGACTTTGGGAGGGTTTTATTTTATCTGGACTAACAAATCATCATGTAATCATCATTTAAAGAGAGGCTTAGGTTATGTGTATGCTTATGGCAAGCTGTATACAGAGAGATGAGTAACTTACTGAGGAAATCTGCTTTTTGAATGATCTAATGCGGTTGGTTTTGACAGAGTAAGAAAGATCCACATACATGGACTGTTTGTACAGCACAGTATATTAATGCTTATTTCTGCTGTGCTACCCCTCCCATTGGGGTAATACTATTACTGGCCATAGCAGCATGACCACACTTGCCACATAAATGCATATACAATTATCTACTTATATACATACACATGAAGTACACATAGGAAAGAAAATCTGTGCAAACAAGGCTTTACGTGCTAAAGATATCTATCAAAAGAAAGATGTTAATATAAGAATCCACACGTGTGAAGAGATATGTAAGAATTACAGAGGATGATGAAAAGAATACAGGGAATATCAAACATGCATTGCCTTTTAAATAGTTATTCTTTGTTTTTTGTGCAGTAAATGAATTAATGATTTAGGCCAGCTCAGGTAGTGCAACATCATCTGGAATTCCAAATTGTAAACAGCAAGTTTTATGTTCTTTATTTGTATTTATCATTGCCTATTATTGACACTGGTTACCTTGAATCACTGAGTTGACATGCATTAATTTCTCCCTCCCAGCAAGAAATCACATCGGTAGCTGGGCATAGTCCAGCCAAACACTGGGAAAACAAACATTACCATGCAAATCGCAGCCAGATCTATTCATTTTAATTTCAGTGGTACCAGAACAACAGCATCTGCATGCAGCAGTAGTTTTTTTTCAGAGCACAACACAAGAGACAGTCACAGCCAGTTTGAGCTCACATTGCTTCAAGGGATTATTCTCAGGTTGGCACTGTTATTTGTGGTGACTTCAAAACCTCAGCACGTACCGACGCACACTGAACAATGACCCAAGCTTCACATGGCAAGATGGATGTAATTACTTCTCCTCCCAAGAAGGCAGCTGCTGGTTAAGAAAGGTGAGCAATTTTCCTGGCTGTCTGCAATGGTACCTACCAGACAAGCCTACAAACTTCTCAGATGGTTCCCAGCACAGTACTGCTGTAAGAATATGCTGGAGTTGATGTAACATCTATATTTTGTACTTAGCTATACTAGGGACTTACTTGCCACTGGTCAGTCCCTATTTTTCAGGACTACCCATCCAAATAAAGGCATCAAAAATTAAACGTGTATCTACACACACACCGGGTTCAAGTTTTGAGAATGACAAACGCTCCAGTTCCACTTTTCAGTTAAATTGTGAAGTATTGGAAAGCATTAAATCCTTGGGCAGTAAGGACAAGATAGTGCAGAACATACTGACATAACGGGATTAAGCTTTGCTTATTGCCAACAAGCTATTTGGATAATATATTATGAAGCAATTGATACAGTTAACTATGACTCATGCCAGAGAATAAAAATCATGTTTGCTTTATGACTAACATAATAGAAACATTCAGCCTTGTAAAAAGTATTTTCTTGTAAAAAGTATGTTCTTGTCTGTTTTGATGAATGTCTCCAAATAATTAGTTTAAAAACAACACATTTGGAAGTTCTATTCCTGCACATAACTCATCAGACAATTAATGTGCATGTAGCAAGGAGCATAGATATCCAACACCTGCCAAATAGACAAGCCTTTAGAAGTAATTTTCCAGGCATTTTAGACTTCATTGAGTTTTACCCAGCCATATAAATGAGCTTTTTCCATGTTCTGCAATCCAGTATGAAAAAAAAAAAAAAAAAAACCACGAAGATATTCAATATTGCAGTGATCAATTTTTCTATTACATGCCTGCCTTGTAGGAGACTTGAATTCTTCTGTTTAAATTCATCTATTACTGTACTGCTGGCCCTACGTTTCACATTCTGCTTTATAGGACTACCCGTGATCTTTTCTAGCAGTGTCATCATTTTTTCCTGGAGCCCAAAATTATGCTGTCAAGTTATGAAAAATGAAAGAGGCTTTCACAATCCAACTCTTCCACAGTTCTCTTCCCAATCTGGGATTCCTGTCCAGATTTATTTTCACTTAATACAAGAAATTTCCTTTCAACATATCCAAACATAAGTAATGTCACCAGCTGCAAAAGGTGTTAAGATTAAGTTCAAGTAGAGGGAGCAGCAGCTCGGGAAGCAACAGCCTAAGGCAACTGCATTATAAGAGCTTGTCCCAACCCATTAAACACTAGTGGAGGTGGCTCCTTTGCTAGCAAATGAAAGCTCCAGGCTACAGTTCACCTTGAAATACATGGTGATAGACTAATGTACATTATGATCACAAGAAAAAAGTTATTTTATCATTGTTTCAAGCGTACATTCAGTCAGCATAACCCTTTCTGGGTATCATGATGTAGCCAAGGAGGAGCCACGTGACAGTGATGCCAGCCTAGGTACAGATATGCACATTGAAGACTATAGGGCACAGTTTTAGCTATTTCTATGAAAGGTCATATAGATGAACTGTTTCTACAATCTTTCTACAATCAATTCACAACACCTGTACACCTAGTAGAAGTCAAGTATACTAATACTTAGGGTTGGTAACTGGGAGATTTGGCCTAATAATTATCAGGTTTAACTCAGGTTGAACTATCTGGTCTGGGGTCCTATTGCCTAGAACGGCCCTGTACATCTCCCCACTTCTGTCTCTGAGATAAAGCATTTTTCACACTGATGTGATCATTAGTGCTTTTCACTGCATTGCACTTACTGAAACCAAAACCTTGCTTTCAATTCATCTACAGCAAAAAGGGTCTTAACCCAATTCTTTTTTCAGTAATGTATCCTTTCATATCAGAAAATAAAACACACAATCACGACAGCACAGGTAGTCTGAACAATAGAAGATGATACGATAGACTATATAAGTATTGTAGCCTCTTGCTCTAACATTAGATTTCTCCACTGAAACCCATACAGACATTAATCTTCCCCAAGTGACACTGCATATACTCTTCAAGGTGATATTGTCTTCATAAATCATGCATACAGTGACCATTTCAAACAGTACAGAAAGCGTGGCAGACATGAGACAGGTTATTAATCTGACAATTTATCCATGTTTATCTCTGCACAAAATGAGATTATTTTTTATTATCTGAAATAAGTCTGAGAACTTCATTAGATCATCCCACCAAAATTCAATGTCAGGTACATATTACAATCAATGGAGTGCAGAAAGCAGGCAGCGATCAAGTGTTTTACCTTGGAGCTCTCTCCCGGGGAGTTTCAGAAACAGTCATTTGGAATAAGAAACAGAACCTGGCTGTATTTGACCAAACCTTGCAACCTGAAAGCACTCAAACACATGCAGAAGTAATATTGATTTTAGATAAAGGGACAATATGTGCACAGTGAAACTCTGAAGATTTGATTAGAGAGAAGAGATGGCCAGTGAAATGCTAGTAAATGATGTTGTGAGGGGAGTGTTCGGTTGTGTTTGTTGTTGTTGTGGCGGTGGTGGTTTTGGTTGTTGCTGATCTTTATTTTTTTTTTTTACGAAGTTCCATATATTTCTTTTATTTCAGGACTATCTGTTCCAAAATAGCATTGTGACATCCACCTAAACCCACCTAAATGCTAACTGGACCACCAGTATCCAGTTGCTCTGCTGTAACGAAGTTATGCACAAAAGTAGCTTACTAAATCTGAATTTCAGTAAGGTAAGGGTGAAGATAGCAAGAAGTAAATTTGATCAATGACAAAAATGACTAATTAGAGCAACTTGTTTCAGTCCAGCTAGTCAGTTTGCACATAGCTCTGATTGAACAGGAGAGACCAACAGAGTCAATAATAACAAAATCACATTGTTATCTTTGATTCAAATGACACTGATGGCCAGTTGAACTCACACTAAAGGTGATGAATGCTCAGAACGTTACCGGTCTGACAAAACTGATTTATAAACGAATGGATTTTCATTGGTATCTGGATACTCCAATTAAAGTGTTTTGTACTGACTTAGAGACGAATGAGTTCAGTGAAATTGCAGTTCAGCTGAACTCTAGTCTTCTCCCATGGAAGATGCATTTCTAGTTATCTTCTGGATGGTCATATTGACAGGGAGCTCTCAACTAATATAAGCCATTTATCCATTTCCTACCCTCTTCCACAGGGATCTGTTTCTCCCTCACTTCTCATGGGAAACAATGAGAAACCATTGATCTCCAAAATGACAGCCAAGGCTGATTCTGAACATATTCTCCTATTCCCGAAAAACTACAGCTTAGAAATAAGTTTCCCTGCTGACACATCTGACGAGGCAAAGCAACATCTTCCAAGACCCCAGGCTTCCCAATCCAACTGATTTTGGAGGCACTGGTTCTTCAGGCCTGGGGAGGTGTGGCTGGAAAGCTGCCTGATGGAAAGGGACCTTAGAGTACTGTTGGACAGTTGGCTGAATATGAGCCAGGAGTGTGCCCAGGTGGCCAAGAAGGCCAATGGCATCCTGGCTTGTATCAGGAACGGTGTGGTGAGCAGGACTAGGGAAGCCATCTTGC
>PPHD01002243.1:0-28172 GCA_002909625.1 Bambusicola thoracicus | reverse complement strand
AAAAAAAAAAAAAAAAAAGGGAATACATCATTATGATAAAAATAAAATGAAATTCTGCGCTTTGCTACATCTGACCTGACTAAGAACAGAAACTCATCACAAGTGCCCAGTAAAATGTAGGTGCTAAGATGCTTTGAAATGATCAAGTCTGCAAGTTCAGGTTTTCAGTGATCTCAGCTGTAAAGCGACTGCCACACTCTTCCTGTAAAAATGCCTTGTGAACTGAGCATCCTGATTATAGAGGATTCTGGCACAGTTGGCACTCAGAACTGGGGAATCAGATGTCTGCCGATACTCATTAATGAACAAGCAGGGGGCAGGATAGGCTCTGCAAGTAATGGTTTGCTGAAGCTGTTGAGGATACCTTCAGAGAGACATGCCCTGTCTAGCAAATGGCAGTACATCTGGCATTCAGTAAACTTGGTCTAGCCAGCCGCTTTTTTTGGAAAGGCACTTCATTGTGTACACAATTGCTAAACATACCAATGTTTGCATCTTGGAAGTGTGGATAGCATGCAGCGCTTGATGCATGCACAGTGTGCTCCTGCAGTGCATGCAGCACTCTTTCCTGCACGCCAGCGGGATCTGTTGGGGTCACATGCAGAGCACCGAGAACAGTACTGTCATTGCTCTTAGTGATTTATTTTGCTCCTGATTTAAGCAGGATTATGAATTGAGGTTAAATTGTACATCTCTTTAATCCCTATTGTGGGTAGTTTCAGGACAGATCTGCATGTGTCAGGAATTCTTAGTAGAGTCCCTGCTTGTCGTGGATGAGAGCAGGGGGCTGCATGACGCTGCCTGTTCTAAAGACAAACTGAGAAGTGTTGTGTGGGCTTTATCTCTGGGATGACCTGGATAACTCTGCAGGAGTGGCATGAGTCTTCGGAATTCTGTCCTAAAGCACGACTCGGAAAAGCTGTGGAGTTGTGCCATTTTTCAATGTTTCCATCCCAAATTTAAGCAGGATCTGAAGCAAATGCCTATTAGTAAGAAAAAGAATTGTAATCTATGTATTACAACTATTTATGTTTTCATAAAGAATATATAAGCGTGTATAAGTCTGTGTGTGTTTTTATGTGTGCATACATATCCACACAGAAATGAATGCATGTGTCCCTCTGACTCCAGGGATAATACCTACCGAAGTTCCGGGTCTGGCTGGCAGGAGCTGGCATGACCCTGACTGCAGAAGCAGGAGCACGGCTGGGGCAGATGATGTCATGGGGCGGGACAGTTTCAGCTGCCACTGGACTGCAGCAAAAGAGACTGCAACATTATCATCTGTTATTGCTCCTCTGTGCAGTGCTCAGTGTTAAAACTTGACATCGAATATGCTTTGAAAGTTCTTTTGTGTTTGTTGAACACAGCAGTATGCGGGGACTTATGCATTAAGCATGACAATCTGGTTTTCAAATAGATTCTGTCCCGGATTTATAAGTCCCAGTCATCCTTTTTACCCACATACACACAGCAAACACTGCTCTGGGGTAAGGTAGGCCCTCCTGATTTGTGTTTTATCTTTTTTTCCTCTTTTCTCTTGTCGTGTCACTGATTCCTCTGTAAAATAAGTGTACTGAGTGAATGTGCTGCTGAATACGCCTCAGGTCATCCAGAGGAAGCATGTATTTACAAAGATGTGAAACTATAATTTTCATAAGCAATGTATGCATTGGAGGATGTTACTTTCAGTAGAAGAGGAACAGACAAGATAGGCTTACATATCTCCATGGAGTTCATTTGATGATGTCTTTCTAAAAAAAACTAGGAAGTGTTTGTCTTGCATCCATGTATTAATTTTAATGAAAAACCATAGCGCTCTGCTCCAGCCATACAAACAGAAACGCAGGCATGAGTACTGAGCTACAGTGAGCTGCTGAGCACAGAATTGACCTCCAGCCAACTCCACCCCCAAAACTGTCTTAAAAACAACTCGGCCTCAGTTTTACATTTGTGTATTAGATTTATGTTCAGATGTGTTACACATATCTAAAAAGAAATGGCAGGGATTAAAATTGCCCTGAGATTAGGACTTTCACTAACAGGGTCAGTAGCTCAGGCCAGGGCAAGGACATCACAGTAGTGTCCTGGTGGGAAAAGATAAAGAGGTGTAAGAGAATTTGAATGCTCAGGCTGAATAGGAAGTAAATAAATGTACTGTCAATGGCAGGACAAGGAAAAATTCCAAAGAGAGAAAATGAGAATTATTTAAGGGCTGTCTCTAAAGAGGCAGTGCTGCTGCATAAGAAATACACGGGCGGTGAAGTAAATCTCTGCTCATAATGCCAGTAACCACACGCTTAGTTTGACATCTGCCCATTTGCTGCAGAACTTTCTTGTCCTCCTCATTTCCCCGAGCTGGGCAGCTGCTCCAGGAGGTGAGAGATCTTCTGTGTGACAAGTTCTGTCCATCGGCAGCTTCACAAACAAGAATCATCGTAGACCATCAGGCTTCCCCCAGCTGTATGTTAAATTATAAAGAGTTCTGGGACTTTCTGGTAACGTGAACCTCTGAGCGTGCTAGCTATTGGATTGGGTTTTAAAAGAAAAACCGGGTGTGTTAAAATAGGTCTGAAGTGAAACTGGGACCCAAAGCGTGATCAGGAATGGTTTTGCTACTTGGAAGCAAGACGGAAAGAAGGATGGTAACAATGTTCTAAGTTTGGGGTTTTTTTTTTCTTTCAATTTGTTTCTTTTTTCCAGCTGTCAAAGAACACCAGAGAGAAAACTTGTAGTCAAAGAGAGGGGCTGTTCTTGCCGTTTTTCAGGCCAGAAGCAAAGAGAAGGCACTAACGGAAGTGCTGTGAGGAAGTCAGTTATCATTAGAAATGGGACAAATTTTAGGCTTAAATTCAAAATTTCAAAAACAGTCATCTAAATGTAAAGATTTTCACCACTGTCCTCGCTTCCAACATTCACGAGCACTCCTGCTGTGTGATCAGTAGCTTTGGAAACGGAACCATCCAAATAACAGTTTAGGTGTAACAGTTTCCTTATAAGACTGAGAAAACCTGCTCAAGAGATTCAGTTCAATGTCTAACTTTTTGAGGGTAATTACCCTAAGCAATTTCCCAAGCCATGCAAAACGACAGTGTCATTATTTATGGGAATTCCAGCATGTTTCAGAAACTCTTGGGCATCAGCAAGGAGGAATATGCTATTTGCTGAGGGGCTCTCTAAGCGAAGTTGTTAAAGCCAAGAACCTTCACAAGTACTTTAAAGGAAGAAAGGCTTACCAGAACTTCAAAACCTGCTTGGATTAGGGATTGTACAAAGTTGAAGCTGATTATTTTCCTGCACTCATTTTTCTGTTTATATTTCACATGGCATTCTTGGCATCAGCAGTTCTTTGTTTTACTGCTATTTAAAATAGGCCCCATTGCATGTGAATATTTGGTTTGATTTTAATACTGCCACGGTACTCCTTGGTAGTCACAGGACTACAGCACAGCTTTATTCCTTTAAATATGGTTAAAGAGGACTTGTTGAGTCTGTAATGCTTTATTAAATGCTTAAATCCTCCTAATTTCATAAACAAATGCTCTGGCATACCTTTTCATTTTAGTGTAGAAGCTCCTCGCATGCAATTGTTGGCTGAAATCATTTTCCCCAGTGACCTCCAGGCAGCCTTGATGTACCACATCCCTAATTTCTGATTGTGAGTCCAGAAGTCGAAAGCAACAAGAGATAATTGTTTTATTTTCAGTCTTTGTTTTAATTTGCAATTTTGAAGTTAAATGCTTCCAAACTTGCCAAACAGTGCTATTGCCTTTTAATTGCCTAAAGTGAGAAACGTTTGCCAAGTGCCTTAGTAAGTGAAGAAATACTGCAATTTACTGATTAATAAAAGCCTTCTGTAATTTATTTTGATGTACCATAGTGACCCAAGGAAAGCGTCCTTTGACATGGCCCCTTTTACAGTCTTTGATTACTTGAATGCAGCTATTTATCTGTTTTAGATCTATTTATGTTCAAATAAGTGCTTTAACAAAAAAAAAAAAAAAACATAAAATTCAGCCTTGCATGTGGAATATGTACGGATCCCAGTGATCTTCTGCATGACTTGAGCTGCTTAATTGTACTCTTAGTTCTAAAAATGGACGAGTTACACAAGGGAACGCTAGCCTGTGGCCATGGTTGAAAGTGCATATTGCTGTGAAATATTCAAACGTGAACCCAAGTTTCCAGAGTGAAAATGGAGATTTACGTATTTGATAAGACCTGGAAATGGCTGTGTGCCATGCAGTGGACCTGTGGTCATGTAAGTCACAGGAAAGCCATGGACACGAGCAGTAAAAGAGACGTAGTACACAGGCAAGTATTGCTGAAAGAGTAACACAATGTTGGCTGTCAGTGGAAACTGTCCACTTCATTCTAGTTTTAGTTACAGCTGACAACTGTTCAAAATGTTATGAGTTTCTGTTTGACAAGCATTTGGAAGGAAAACTAAATTTTTCTCGCACAGAAGGGGAGGTTAGCTGTCTCAGAAGGAAAACATTTCTGTTATTCATAGACTCTGATCTGGATGGAAAAGAATGATCAACTTCATCAAAAGCCGGCAATAATTTGATTCTTAACCTAGTTGAAACAGGAAATTGATGATAAATTATTCTTATCTATTTATTGCTTTTTGTTCATGGATACTAACAAATTTCACAAAGATAGGAAAATGAATTCACACTGATGGGTTAGCTGAAACATAGCAAAGTTAATGCCTGTTTTTTTTTTGAGGTTTTAAGCAGATGTAACTGCCAGTGAAATAAATTTGCCTCCATTCCAATATATTTCCTAATAAACTTTCAGTAGCTTATCTGCTGGGGAGGGGAGGGTGACAAAAGGAGGTGAGTCCTGTACAACAGAAAACATTCTGGAGGGAGTTTGCCTAGGATATGTGTGAGGATTTGTTATCCATCACTGTTCAATGTCTTTGGCCAGCAATGGGGCAGGGTTGGGATCTCCAGTCTACATACCGTGATTTCTTTCCTCCTTTTATGTAAGGCTAGCAGCATCACCTTTACGCTCCGAGTTGGGTGCTGTCCTCTCCCATGCTCAGCCTTGCAGCCATCAGCTACTTCTGGGCAGACTGCAGCAGCCCTGGATCCTCTGCACCCCTCTGTGCAGTGATCATTTTGAAGTGATTTGTGTACCATTAGTGATATGTGATTAGCATTTTGAAAATGCCTGTTCTAAGGAACTGTCATTCTAGGCTAATCAGATGCATATTCAACTATTTACCAAAAAACGTATGTGGGGAGGCAGAGAAAATAAGTCTTGGTAGTAAATCGAAGTCTTAGGAACAAAACTGCTGAAGGCATTGCGATATTTGAGAAGGGATATGACTATGTGTAATAATAGTTTGGGAATCATCACTGTTAAGTCTAAGTTCAACTTTGCCAGTAAACAAATCCATATGACTAAAAAATCATGTACTCTTTGAAAATGAGGTCCAAGTTTCGCACAAACTGGAGAATGCACTCCTGACTATGCATGTATTAGCTGTCTGAGTGCTCTTGTTATCTGTATCTGTATGATTTGGGGCAAACACCAACATGAATAACACAACTTGCCACCACAGTAGTAAATGTTTGTTATTGTATCATCATGGATGTTCAGACTGTCATGCCTCTCTGCTGGAGAACGTTAGAATTCCTTTAAGAATTAAATATTTGAAGTACCAGTTTTCTTACTTGATAAGCATTACACCTACCATTTGAAATCCATAGTAATCTTCCTCTTAATGCTTATGTAGGAACTCATCTTGGAAGTAAATATTGGTAGTTGTTCTGATTATGAGATGATTACTTGAGGTATATATGAGCATAATAAAATCCTACCTAATGCTCATAAATCTGTAATTGATTGTGAGCTAAGTCATAGGGGAAAAATGTCAATATTGATCATACTCGGGAAGTAGATGGCAATATTTTACTTTTCTATCTCCAGAACCTAAAAGCTCTAAGTTAAGAAAGAAAACCTTAAACTGATTTAAAAAGAAATGTATGTGATAGAGGGAATGAATTTAAATATAGAAGGATAATTCAGCAAATGGAAATGGAAAAGTAGAAGAAACTTTATAAGGGAAGAAAAAGAACTAATATAAATGTCTGTGGTCAGTATAGAATGGTAATACATTAGGACTAAAGGAACAAAGCCATTATATTCCATTACTAGACGTAATGTCCTTATTGCAGGGAGGAGTGAATGTGTTCGATAAATATTTCTGTGCTACAGCTGGGAAAGAGGGAGATGATGTATTCACGTGATAGCTTGATGAACATTTCTCCATTCCTGCAGTTATTAAGGAGCATTTTAAAACAGCACTGGCTGCTTTAACAGCAACAAATTTCTTTGTGGAGTTTTAGAAAACGTCTCATGAGCTTCTTGGACAGTAACTTTTATTTCTTGTTCTTGTTTTTATTTTACTTTCTTGGAAAACTATGGAGGTTTCACTGGCCTAGCAAAAATCCCATGTTGTCAAATGGTTTATAGGTCTTGTTAACCTGACCAGATGTGGGAGATACAACAGAATGGCCTGCATGACATTGCTTTGGTACAGGATGAAACAGTGTTACTGTAAATAATACTGTTTATCAGAGGTTCCCAGTTTCTGTTAGGCTAGTTCATTTTATTTCCAAAATAGTGACAATAAAATTTAAGTCCTCATCTGTTTTGTAAAGCCTTCATCTTAAACTAGCACAAAAGTTTGATGAATTAAGTTGATGTGACATGTATTAAATGAATTTCAACAGGCAGGAGCCAAAGCTGAAGTGTAACCAGGGACTTATCTCAGTGCTTGTTTCCCTCTGAACGTTTGAACCTTAAAGTCCCATTTCACATTTCATCCATACCTATTTTAGACAAGTCTATATTAGATGTGATAGTGTAGAAAATATCAAAGCACTCTGACTCTGAAAGATGAGAAAAATGTAGCTACATCTAATAGACTATAAAGAATGAATTTGTATCAGAAGGGTATAAATTAGGATGCACACAAAGTAGGAATCTTGATGTGCCCTCTGTGAACGAGGGTGGCTTCCCAGGACCATTAGAGGCAGCTCCAAAGTACATCAACCGGCACTGGTATATCAACGGAGAGGCCAGTGTGTCCCTCAGACACCCTTCTTGCCTCCAGCACTTCACATCAGTACGGAGTCTGATTCAGGACTCTATAAATGTCCCACAGACATCACTGCTACAGACAATTACTCTATTTTTCATTCTCCGTCCTTAACTTTGTATGCCCAGCTGCAATGCATTTAAAGAAGAAAAGATGATTATGTTGACCAGTAGCACCTGATTTTTCAATTTGAATATCAAGGCCAAACAGCTTTTAAATCCTGTTTGAACTGCTTAACTTGTTAAGAGAAATTTTATGTAAAGGAAATGAAGTTCTGATTTTCCAGGGAATAGCTCCTTGCAGCAGGCCTGGTGAAGGTAATAATGCACCTTGTGGAGGGTGGTACTTAGGTTTTCCTGGGTTGATTATAGAAAGTTGAAGCACTTCACAGCTGTTTAGATCATAGAGATGTAATGATGTAAGAATGAGTGAGCTACTTTCTTTACCCCAAATGACTGGGCACAGTTCAGAAGACAGTTCAGATATCCAAGAGCTCTCTAAGAGAAAAAGCTGAACTTGAATACACTATGCTGTATTAAAAAAGAAAAAAGAAAAAAAAATTGAAAGCAGCTTCATGCATAGTAAGTTTTGTCAAGTTCCACAGATATTTTTGTCCCTTCTGTTCCATCTAGGGATGTGCTATTTTAGAGTGGTTTTGGCTGTTAATGTTTTTAGAGCTTCCTTAGTTATTCACGTGTAGGAGCACAACAGCGTGGCGTTTTGTGTACTACTATCTTTTGTTGGGAGTTTCCTTGCTTGTTTGCTATGGAAAGTGTGCAAGTTCATTCAAGATGGAGAAAGTAGATTAAAAGACATATCGTGTCCTGTAGAATTAAGACATTTTAATCTTTAATAAAACCCATTCAGGCAGAAATTGGTTTTCCTTATTGTCTGAGGGAGCATAACACCTGAGAAAAACAGCCTTGATGCATCTGTGTTTGGTTTTGGTTTGGAGACAGAACTGTGGTTCTAAACTAAACAAACACATTCAGATATAGGTAATTAACATCATTTTTATCACAGAAAGATGGCATTTCTCATATATAAGCAGGTTACTTTCTTAGAGTCTATTTGTCTTAAAATGCTCAGCTCACCTAATAGTTTGAAATTCCAAGGACAGCTGAACTCATTTTCCAGCTGACTTCAGTTCCTTGTGTTGCTGTGGAAGAGAACTCTCTGATCCTTTTTTGAAATATTTAATTTATACCTTCTGTCTATCCATGCATAATGATAGCATTTTTGACATGTCTTATATAAAGCACACTTGTAAGAAATCAGAGTTTGTGAACTCCATGGACTCTGTGTGGAACAGTTGCCTATGAAAACAGTACCTAAAGATCTCTTCAGTCTTCCCCAGATTTATTCCGCAATATGGCATAAGAATTGTATATTTATGCAGGTTTTGTTTCCCAACCTAGAATAAATTAGGCTTTATCACTAAAGGAACATACATGAAATCAGTGAAGGGTTTTATGATTTCACTGATATTGATTGTACTGTACATTACATGATGTTTCCAAAACCAGTTCTGCACTGAAAAAAGACTCCTTCAAGATACCCTTACAAAAGAATGAACAGGTGGAGGGGTTCAAAACAAGGGCATCTCCCCTGCCCCACCAGCGCTCCCCACACTGCCCCACTCAGCCAGTGGTCTGGCTCTGCCCCATGCTTGCACCAGCAGCCACAGTGAGTAAACGGCCACCAGTGCTCAGCAATAACCCAACAGCCCCATGGTAAGGAGTACATGTGCGTTGACTTTATCTCTTGACGTATGCAAGCTTGGAGAGCATCACTGAGGTCTCAGTGTAGTATGTGCTATGTTTCTACAGCTGTTAACCATGGACATGCAAATGCATAGTAAGAACTGCATTGCCTTCTGGAATGTCCTAATGCTAAGGGATGCATTTACTTTATAACCCTACTGAAGTCAGCTGCAACACGTTCCTTGTTTAATTGGTCTGGAATTTCATCCCTACTATTTTTTTAATTTTTGAATGCAATTTATTTAAAAATTCTTTAGCCACACTTTCTTGCCAATAATATACACCACTAGGACTGGAGCTACATCAAGTCTGCTTTATTATGCACATTAGGTAAGTCTGCAGGCTGCGTGTCTGTCAACTAGTCACAGGGAATGGTATAGCCCACTTAAATGAACGCATAACATTATGTTGTTCTATTTTCTGAATGTTTAGAATTCCTCAGGAAGGATTTGCTGTAAAATAGAGGATTAGACAAAAATAATGTGCTTAGTCTTAAAGCAGGAAAATGCAATTTATGCCACTGCACTAGTTAGCTCATCAAGTTGAAGATGTTGAATTTATGTGACATATGTGTTCTTGTTGCTGCAACACATTTAAAAGATTATGCTGAAATGGAGCGAGATGCCTATTAAAAAAAAATCAGGTTAAACAGGATTTTGAAATGTACATACATTCAGTGCACGTGAGACTGGTTAACAAATAACAAACATTCATTTAAAAACATTTCACCCATAGACAATTACATTTTTTCTAAAAAGTTTGAAGCCGCTTCCACCTTTTACTGTATGCTTTTTAATATTAACTTCCATGGCCAAATTTGTGCTGGCCAGTACTGCTTGTAAAGACACTACATGCTGTAGGACTGTGCACTCTCAGATTTGGTTTTTTGTAAGCCAGATCATCCTGATATACCAGAAATCACACGTGAGTTATGTTCATACTATCCCAAGTGTTCCTTCTTAAAGGCAATAAGTACCTTTTTTCTTGAGAGGTCAGTTTTATACTGCAGTCTGATGTATGAAAAAAACCTCCAAAAATCTCAAGCATTTGCATATAAATGCTAATGCTGAAACATATATTCTAAATTGCTATCTCAAGTAATTGAGTTTAAGCAGCTGTATGGATGTTCCTTATTGCAAAAAATAAACAAACAAACAAAAACCCTACAGCAAATACCATCAGCAAAGCTGCAGTTTTACTATACATTCCTGTACTTCAGCCTGTACAGTTATACCTCAGGAAAATTCAGAAGCATGAGCTATGGGGATTGGACTAAATGCTCTCCAGAGGTCCCTTCCAACCCCTACGGTTCTGTGATTCTGTGGTCTGATTTTCATCCTTTGCTGTCAGGAGCCTATCATTAGAGTCTGAGCTGACATGCTTGATTGTTCTGATGCCTGATCTTTTGTTGCCCTGTAGTTAGGGCTGCTACATGGGAAGAATTAAATGCCTAAATACTGAGTACTCAGTGCTAAATCTGTCTGCTTTTGGACTAGAGTGTGAGACCTCTTGACTGTCCAATGTCATAAATGTACAGTCAAGTTAACTGGACTATCTCTTGTGCTATGTGTATATAGGTATGTATTTTGTTTTGTATACTTTTACATAACCTGTGGTCAAAAGGTTATACCACCTTAGAAAAGTTGTGCAAAATGGATTTGCTGGTTATGTCACAAACTGAGATTGAGCTGCATGGGTAGACATCGTTTGTAGCCTCTGCACTTTCAGAAGTTGCATCCCCTAATATATGGCAAATCTCACATTAGGCTGAACAGGAAGAGAGCATGCAGGAGAATTTCAGATAGGAAAATTTGTTTGATGCATGTTTGGTCATCGTAAAACAAATCCACTGTGTAAATCATTTCTATACGTAATTTTACAATGAGTGGGATTGTTTGGAAAAGAGATTAAGTTTAGGCTAAAGTCTAGTAAAAAAACCATGTTTTAATACAGCATGTTATCCTGCCAAACTCCATCAAAAGTGTTCTACTGACATCACTGGAAAAATCTTGCTAATCTGCAGTTCTTATAATCTGAAGATCTGTCTCTGCCAGTGCAGGCACGTGTGCCAGAAGCCCCAGCTGGACTCTTGGTGCAGATGCCGTACAGCTCCACACAGGTGTAGGAGGGATGGAGTGAGGATATCTGACTTGCAGCAGCACAGACCATAATGTTTCCAGAAATGACATAGGAGTAGGGTCAGTAAGTTATTATTAAAAGGACTCTACTGTGCGAATGAGCGCCAGCACAAGTGCTTTCTTTCCCAGCAGAGCCCAGAACAGCAGATTGCTTCCTAGACTTTCTGGGGCCCTCTCCATTTCTATGGAATATTCTACAATGCTCTCCTGTTATATACTCACAAAATACATACAATCAGAAAAGAAAATCCATGTCCTGATGTCAAACGTACCTTAGTGCTCTTGTTCACTTCCCTGTTTGCAAGCCTTGTGGGTCTGTGGCAGATGTTCTAGATTTCTGGGGC
The DNA here is from genome assembly GCA_002909625.1 of Bambusicola thoracicus. NCBI lineage: Eukaryota > Metazoa > Chordata > Aves > Galliformes > Phasianidae > Bambusicola > Bambusicola thoracicus. The sequence continues at coordinate 16,810 of PPHD01002243.1, read as the reverse complement.
AGCCCAGTTCTGAAAATCTAGCCTAATTGCTTTGGACATGTCATTTAGGTGCCTAATGATGTGGAGGATGCCTAGTGGGACTTTTAAAAGGATGTGGCCGTCAGTGCTGTTAATGTATGTATGTATGAGTTTTCAGACATGAGGCAGGGGAGCTGGGACAAGTGGAAGCGAAGCATCCCATGAACAGCTCTGCTCTTGGTCATGTTTGATTTTTGAAAGCTCCTTAGGCTGGCTGCCATGAATGTTTCCATGTTATGCTTCAGTTCCTACCCTATGATACCTCAGTGAGAATTCACATAGAAACTATGGGAGAAATAGGTGAATTTCTAATTGAGGGTACGGAGAGAGAATAAAAGTATCTTATTTTCTTTCAAAATGCATCCCTGTGTAGTTTTATATGACTACACCATAGCATTTATCATTTCCCATAAGGTGAATGAGAGAACCAAGCTGTATTTCAGATGACCAAATCGCTTAAAGCTGAGACCTATGGGGTAAGCATTAACTAATTCCACGGGGAGGAAGCCATTCATTTCTCATTACAACTTCTGTTACAGTGTCCATTTTGTACGTGCTCAAAATTCCAAGTAACAAAGATACAGGTATGCGGAATATGATCATCACAAAAGCAGCCAAAATGAAAATAAAATTGCAAAATGTTGCTCCTAGCCACAATCTTCCCTTCTGATATCCAGTCACTAATAGCCTCTTCCAATGAAACTTACTTAAATTATAAAACGCTTGGAGTCTCACTTGTAATACTTCATTGGAAGATGGTCTTTGAGTATTCTTCTGAAATGCTGAGTGCTTAATAACCTGCCTTGACTGTGAATGCTGTCAAATATTTATGCTTCCTTCCTTCCAATGTTTATTCAGAATGCATTTCTGTACAGCTGGGAAGGTTGTTAGGAGCTGACGACTGGGACTGCAGAATGACAGATATTCTTAAAGGGGAAAAAAAGAAAACTTTCCATCCAGAAGATGCAGATGTTAATGTAGCCTGTGATGCGCAGTGTGAATTAGTGATGAGTAAAGCAGCATCCAGGCAAGATGAAAGACTAAATCATTGTGAACAGGAATCCTCAGTAAATGAATCCTTTGGAAGGAATGCACCACTTAGCAGCCCAGATTGAACCAACTTGAAACACAGACACAGAAAGAATTAAATTATTGACTAAGTAGCTTATAAAGACCAAGCATAGAAGAAAGGAGGACCTTTTGAAAGTACAGAGCTAACTTCTTAATGATTTCTCATCAGATTGAGTATACTTCAGTGATAACTACAGTCAGGTGTCTTTTTCACGTAAATTGTCCTGATCAGTTCTAACAGACTGAAGTATTTTAATTAGTGAGTAGATAAATAGTGTAGATTGTGGTAGTTAAATGCTCTCTAAAATAATGCTCTTTAGAAACTCTCATTTTCTTTAGAGAGGCTAAGTCTTCACTCTTAGCAATTATACTTCATAATTCACAGTGCTTCGCATTTTAAAATAGCTGTGAAAACATTATGTAATCTCCCAGCATCCCCCTGAGCCAGATAATGTTGTCTTTCACATTTTATGGATGGAGAGATCAAGACTCAAACAGTGAGTGTTCTCTTTACGCTAACCCAAGGGGCAGAGCAAAAACAGCAACTCTTAGCCACATGATTTCAGCTATCTTATGTTAGTTAAACAGACGCTGCTCTCTGCTTTACCGTTCATTTTCGTGCAAATACAGAACTCTGTGATCTCATTTCTTCTTCAAACTGTTAAAAAAACTCCTCCGATCTGCTTACCATATTTACCACACAGCGGTTTTCCAACTGGCTCAACATCCTATTTTCCATTTAGAAAAAGATGACCTTAGGGCCTTATTGTGTATTTCAGCAAGCCCCTCTTAAAGAAAAAAAAATCTGTATGCAGATGGTTCAGTAAAACTAAGCGTGAGACTGTGAGACCAGACCAAAATGAGGATCGTCTTCAGAGGCCTAGTGCCTTCCCTTTAGCCTTCTTGTGTTTTTTTCCTTCAAGGAGGAGGGTACTGCATTCTGTATTTGCAAAGTGAGAATAAAAGCTGTACTACCGAGTTCCTAAGATGCCTCCACACAGTCCTTCATCAAACCAGAGAGCACTTATTTTGTAGAAGCGCTGCAAGTTCAGACTCTGAATAGGCCTTACAAAACCAAGAAAGCTCATGCTAAATCACAAAGCTGAGCTTTCCAAACGTGGGAAAAAATAAGAGAGGCCTTATGGTATAGGTACATAGTAGTCAAGAGGGAACTATTTAGAGATGAAAATCCAAATGCAAACACATAAGTGACAAGATAAACAGATTAAAACATGAGATACGTCTGAGAAGAAGAAGAATCTGATTTGAGTACTTACGACGAGGATGATGCTTCTTGCTGCTTTCTGAGGACAGCACAGCTCTGTTTTTTTCTGCCTGCACGGTCTATCCCCAAGGTGAATAAGTGACACAGCAGCACAGCTAATTCTCTCTTCATTGAATGTAGCACTAAGCCTTCTAAGTCCACATCAAATAGATGGAAATAAAAATTCAGAGAACAGGAGTATCACATTTTCAAATGGATTTTAGACTTAAACCTTTAGAATCTTCATTACATTGTTTGATATGCCAATGTAAAGTCAATCAAGTTGGGGTATTTTTTCTTAGGTTATGTCTGATTTTATGTGCATTGGCCATTTGTCTTTTATATTCACAAATCTGAAAACATTAATAGGTACTTTTAGCTCCACTTCGTTAAGAACCAATTGTAAAGCAGTTTAGGAGACGGATTTTCAGTCTAGTGTAGTAGAAGTGATCTGGCACATCTATTCCACACTTTGTTTTTCTGTAGAGTTTCACTTAGGTGTTTTTAGGGAAAATTATAGCTCTTCAGTTTAGATTGCAGAGGTGACTATCAGACACCTTGATCCCTTGAAGTGGTTTTATATATAAGATGAGACCTTGGTTTTCCAGACAGGCTCCTAAGGCCTCTGGTCATACCTTCCACACTACAGCAAGAAGTTTCCTGTGTGTGGATCTGTATTTGAGTATCCTCTTCTTGAATATGACCATGAATAGAGGCTGTACAATTTTGCATGCATCTGACAGTCTAACAGTTGGTTACAAATGTAGGCAGTTTTTTATCTTTTTTTTCTTTGATGTGCTGATGTTAATACACTGATACTGTTAAACACTATGAGGACACCTGGTCATTTTCTTCCTAATGCCTGGCCGTTAAGAGGGAATGACTAAATGACTATTTTAGGGTAGACTCTGCTACCTGTCATTTTATAAATTTCAAAATCCATTCTACTTAACTACATTTATAAGTTTGAATCTTAGTTTAAAATCCCATGGGATGTGTCTCAGAGCCTGTAACAGGAAATTCCAAAAAAGATTAAAATACTTTACAATGCGTTATAGAATTGCAAGCACTAGATTGCGTTTCCAAAAAGGCTTCTGACCTGCATGGCTGGTAATGAATAACCAAAAGGTGCAAGGTGGGAAAAGTTCTCTTGTTGTATAAAGAAATAAGTTGCTCCTGGTAAGCTGTTCTGGCCTGGCTGTCAGGAATAAATTAATAATATAATATATGTATATATCAGTTGTTACTGCAAAAGCATCAGGGGAAACCAGTGGTGAAAATTACAAAAGAAATTAACGTGTATTGTAGTTTCTTGACATCAGATAGAAATCAGATAGAAAATGTCAAGAAACAGAGCAGGAGGAAAACAGATTCTCAACTATGAGAGCCTGGTTTTGGAGTTAAAAATAATACAGTAAAGTAAAATTCCTTCTTGACACCGGTAACGTTTCATTTTATTTACATTTCTAAACTGAAATCAAATTTCAAACTGTATACAAATCAGATAGTGGCTGAAAAATGTATGCAGTGTGATTGAGATGGTGTTTTCTAGCAGTTTGGTCTACACGTGAGGGCTGCAACCCTGTAAGTGAACTTAGCACTGCTATCAGTGCAGCCATTTTAGGGAAGAGTGAATGTGTGAATTCTTAAAATGCAACTCCTTGCCTTCCAATGAAATGAGATGAATACATTGTGGCCATATCATGCAGTATGGCACTGGTCCCACTAAAGCTCGGAGACGCAGTACATCTCCACTGGAATTTGAAGGAGTATAAATTAGTTTAAAATATAGCTCAGGAGCAACAAATGGTAAATCTCAGAGTATTTGTAACGTCTAAAACTGAGGTATGAGAGGTTTTTTGTTCAGTACAGAATAGTCACAGGCTGAAAACCCTCGTGAAGCACTTGCATGCTCTTTCTCATGTCCTTAGTTTCCCCTTCTCATTTAAATACACTCCTCCTCCCCCACTACATTAAATAGCCTTCATGGATTACAAGAGAAACAAGAGTGGAAACAATAGCTCATACTGCAGCATCTGAACTGAAACATTTCCGAATCCTCGGAGGAGCAGCAGTGGCACTGACCGCCTCTCATTCTGCAGTTTCCCACTCATGCAGCCTTGCAGAGCCAGGAAGTAGCACCACAAATTTCAGGCCCAACTCACATCTTCTCTAATTTCACACCATGTAAAAAAGTAAATATTCCGTCCATATATACTCCTGAGAGAATTACAGGGTGCAGTCTGTGAAAGTGGGGAGTTCAGTATCTGAACATTCACTGTGCCAGTCTATCTGTATGTGCTGTGCTTGTATGTGTGGTATAAGTAATGGTATCAAAGAGAATACTTGGCTAGGATTTCTGGAGAACTAGTGAACTAAGAGATGGGATTTTGCTAGTCCCAAAATGGAAGTATCGTAGTAGGTTTTCCGCTGTTTATTTTCATATAATCAAATTGCTTTTTGGCTGCTTTCTTGTAGTTTCAATTTCTCTGTCATTCTCTAAAGCTGAGACGTTTGATCTGCTGCAGTAGAAGGAGCTGACTTTTTCAGTGCCATGCAAAAGACAGTTTTATTTTTCTGCTGTCAGATCACTGCCATGTGATTTTCTGATATTGGATATTTCTGTTAACAAAGAACTTGGTCCTGTAAGAGGGTATTGAAGTGTTTTTTTCTGATTCTTCATCAGTACACTCAGTAATTCCAGAACACTTTTGGAATCAGCAATAAAGGGATTTATTTTCACATTTAAATACAATATTTGTTCCCTTAATTGCACCTCTCTGGGGTAAGAAGCTGCTGTGTTCATCGATTTCTAAGTATTGTATCTATTGTATCTAAAGTGGCTGAATGACGGTTTTGTCTTTTATTACCGTCTCCTGCATTTCAGAGTCTTTAGCAACTAGTTTTGCTGCAGATTGTACTCTGATTTAGACTTTGCTTTTATGATTTCTTAGTTACTACACTGATAAGAGAACTTGGTTTGTGCGCGCACTGCAGAAAGCTGTGAGCTTCCATAGTGCCAGACAAGGGATTGCAGTGACTGCCACAGCAGGATGTTTTTCAGCAGAGCTCGGTGGGAGCCACCAGCTCTCTCCAGAGGCCTTTGCCTGGCAAGACATCAAATGCAAAGTAGTGTCTGAGGTACAAGGGCTTCCTGCTCATTCTTCCCTAACATGTACAGTAATTAGTATGTGTCCTCTTCTCTCCTGGGGAGAGAGAAAAGAGGATCCTCAGGCAGCCTCAGACTTCCCTGCTGCAGGACCAGAGAAGAAAACTGCTGCTGAAGCTCGCTGTTCTGTTGGTAGCAGACATGGAAGCTAGAACCATAGGTACAGATCTTGCAGGCGGAGGAAAGTAAGGATAAAAGAACCTGAGACTGAAGGTTGTGAAGAAAATAGCTCCCACCCTGCAAAACAGTATAGTCCTTAATGAGAAAAGTGGATTGGCATCCAAGCTTAGCCATGTTTCTGGGAGGCACTGTGTCTCTATTCTTATTTAATATCCCAAGACTGGCTGTTATCTTTTATTTCTGAAGGATAGGCCTTGACACATGGCCCGATCAACTGCTTAAGTTGCCTTATAAGTTGTGATAAACTAAACTTCCTCCCGTGCAATCTCCTGGAAGAACATTCCCCAATTATTTTATTTTATATGGGGGGGAGGGGGGCAGGAGAGAGTAACATATTGGAAAGGAAGAAAATTCATCATGAGTTGCTAGCAAAAGAGAACTGTTACTCTTATCGCATTAGGTTAGAAGAAAATGAGTTGAGGGGGAAAGGGCTTTACTTCAAAACTAAGCTCATTCCTGAAAAACACACAGGCACTTGTGTTCTGTGCACAGCAATGTCAAATAAACAAATAAACAAATAAAACCAAGGAGTGCATTACTAGGAATTCACCAAAGCTAAATGGAACAAATGGAAGGGAGGAGGAGTAGCCACATTCACCCTTAGAGCCCTGCCTTGGGTAGCCTCAACTACACCTTGGTCATGTTTCCAGAGAAACAAGAGCATAACAAGTTGGACGAATGGACGACACTGCGTGCGTTTTCAGTGCTTTATTTTTAAGCTATTTTGCTCAGTGTACGTTGGCTGTTTTTGTCTGAGGTGTGTTCATTTCATGCTTAAATAATTCAGCAAACTCTTCTGGTCATTGTTGCAAACTACTGTTACCAAAACTTCACAGAACTCTGCTGTTAACAACCATGTGGTAAACCTATAACACTGCCCTGAAAGGTCTGCAATTCATTCTGCTCCATTCATCGGGATTTCACATGTTTTTTAGCACAGACCCCAATTCTCTGTGCTCTTTCACATTCTGTGTTTTGTCTAGTTCTATTACTTGCTTGCTGGCAGTTGTAGTGGAAAAAATTGTTGATCTTATTCTGGCATATATAAGCAGTAAGGATTACACCTCTTTTACTTTGTGCTTTTAACTCACGTTTGAGTTTCTTGATTGAATCCTCTATTTTTTTCCTTCTTTTTTCCCCCCGTTCAGATAAAGTAAACTTGTCTCTAGGGGTGGAAAAGATGTACAGGCACCACAGAAGGTGAAGTCTCCACTCACGAGATGCATTGTTGCATTGCTGTTGCTACCATTCCCCTTAGTAATCTGCTAAAAGGGGGAGTTCAAGTAGTTAAAATAAAAAAAAAAAAAATTAGATGTCTGTTTCTTTCAGTTCAGTGATGCCTGTATTTTGAGGGTCCTGGTTTTCACATTTGTGAGTCAGTTGAATGTTAATTATTTTCCCAACTAGAACATTATTTCCCTTGATTGGTATTGCAGACATGAATAGCAGTGAACCACTTCTGTGGTTCCAAATGTTGAATTCTGCTCTTAGCACAGGGCTGTCTCTGAAACACAGGGTGTAGGTGCCCAAACAGATTTAGCTACCTACATCCATCAACTGAAATAACCATTCAAGGTATTATTCAGCAAGAAGTTTGCGTGATACGAACAAAATTGTTTCCTGCTTTGGTTTATATCAACTGACTTTTTGTGCACTGGTTTTGTACTGTTTTTTTTTCTCTCTAGCACCAACTCACCTTATTAGACAAGGATACTTGCAATCCAGCTGGAAATGATTTTCATGTACGCTAAGATTATTTTTTCCTGAAAGAGCAATATTAAAAAGTCTGTAGTGAAAATTAGAATTAGGATCTTTCACCACTCAAAATGTCTTACAGTGTCAGAATTATAGAAAGAGTACATCACAGGCCTTTCATTTTACCTAAAATCATAAAAATAGAACTGTCATTTAGTATTACAGCTGACAACTTTCAATTCTGTTGTAACCGTTTTAGCTGAGGTTTTGTCCCACAGTTTGTCCCACTGTGGTTGCAGTTACATATGAAATAAATTAGATTGGTTGAGGCACAGATTATTTTCGGCTGCAAGATAAGATATCCCATTACCCGAATTTATATCACTTAGATAGGAGACATTGTGCCTATTTATTGAAAAAGCATAACACATTTCTAGAAATTGGAAACCACTGAACTTTGCTGAAGTCCCAGGTGAACAGAGTTAAATAGTAACTAGAGAGAATAATAAAACATCTGCAGAAATCAAAAGAAGTTATGAAAGTAATAAACGGGAATATTTTATTGAAAAAAGAAAAAAACACATTGACCAACATACATCTTTTGTGTCAACATAAGAGTGAGTAAAGCAATTGCTTGTTTTATGCTACTTAAATTCTTTGGGGTTGTTTTTTCAAAGTCTCTCAAAGAAGACTATCAGAACCATCATGTATTGAAAGGTTTAAAGGTAGATTGCTGCTATAGACTAGAGATTAGTAACATTTGTGAAATTCCAGAGTGGCAAAGAATTAACTTTGGACTGAATGCCTATAATAAGTCCAGTTGTTTGCCAGAGTCTGGATGTGGGAGAGAACATTTGCAAATTACAATTTGCATATGGCACAGAATTTGTTAGGTTAGCCAAGAGCAGCACTCTTGAGGGACCTATGCAATTTAGGCACTTGGGCCACACAATGGCAGATGGGATTAAATGCTGACAAATACATATTGGAAAGGATAATTGGGTTAAAATATGATTACATCAGCTCTCTTAGCTGTTTAATAGCCTCAATTTTAAACACTTCCTTTGAAGTAGCTGGCAAACACCCATTTGTTTCAGGTCTGAGAAGACCCAGATTTGCTGTCTGAAATCTGACTGCAGCCCTATAGCTTGCTTGCAAAATTATGCAGATGGCAGACTCTGCTGCTACATTTTCTTTCAATCAGATGCAGAGGTTTTGCATTATCGATTTCCTGTAGGCTGCTACTATTGTCTTCCTCACCAGCTTCTGGGACACATCCCAGGGCCCACACTCAACTTTTGCTCTCTGTATCTTGAGTTCAGTGGAGTTTTCCTTTGGTGGGAGTTGTGTTATACATTGTGCTGCCGTGCCTGGTGCCAGCCACTGTGAGCAACCAGGTCCTGCTGCCTGTTGCATGCCCACAGTGGGCTCTGCAGGGCTGTGCACGTGCCAGCTGGTGCACCAAAGGGCCCGACGTGCACTGCTCTGTGTGCCACCACAGATCTTCTAGACACACCATATGCTGGTTGTATAATTTAGGGAGCTCATAAGCTCACTCAGTGAGAAGAGAACAAGAAAGCAGTGTTATGCTCATTTCAGTTCTCCTCTCACTCAGGTGTTAGTGATTTATTTGTCTTTTAGGCTATGGTAGTGATGCCGAATGCCAATGAAACTCCTATAGGCCTGGCTGTGGGCAATTATTTTGTGTTAATTCGAATGCCATCCCTGTCCAGCAAATTGTTGTTGTTGCCAGCTTAAATAAATTTCCCAGTTATGAATTCTGATATGCAGTAGTCTGTAAGAGTGTCAGAGGAAGCTAGCTACTGAAATATTTGCAACTCAAAAGGATGAACCCTAGGCTAACAAACATTGAGGACATCTCTGAAATATTCAAACTATCTGGCTATGTATAAATAAAAGTAATTTCGGGTAAACTGCCATTCATTCAACTAGGTGTTCCCCAGCACAGTGCTTGCTCTGCCCATCACTTATGTCATCAGAACAAATGATAATTCTCACTGTCTCCTGGTTCCTGAACTTATCTGTTATAATTGCATAGCAAAGAACCGTATCTTTCTACTCATGGATGAAGTCTCCCTGGTTTCATCCATTTCACTGATCTATTCCAGGATATCATATAATAACCTTAATGCATCTTTTCCCCAGAGTTCTCTCAACTCCCCAAAAGCACTTTTTTTCACTAGATTCATTTTCTACATAAGATTTCCTGCCTGCTCAGCAGGGCTTCCTGCAGTCCCTTGCCAGCTCTCTGATGTCCTCTGGAGGGGCTCTGTCTGCCGTTACCCAGCTGTGGCTAAGGACATGAACAGTGACCTTTTCATCCTGAGCGGTGTCCCCATCGTCTGCCCATAGGGAAGGGCTGAGGACTCTCAACCTTCCACAGCTGGCTGCTGAACTGTTCCCACACTTACCTTCATCTCTTCAGCCCATCCCTAGTCTTGTCTCCCCACTGTAGTTAGGATACCTTTCTGCTCACCTCTAGACCTTCCTCAGACTTTGCTCTCCTCTCTCAGACCTAGAGTTTGTGTTAACCTTGGAGGTTCCTCCCACCCTTGCACGGCTTTGTTCCCTTTTTCTTCCTGAATCCTGCTGACCCCTCTAAATTCTCTCCTCCGGTTCCCTAACCCTCCCTGCCAGAATATTGGATTTTACCTCCAAGGCCAGGATGTTCTGAGCCAGCTCTGCTCTTCTCTCCTGATGAATCTGGTAATATCAAACAGATGTCTGAAGGAATTGGGAACTTTGCCCATTCCTGAGGGAGGCTGGACCCAGGCTTTTACATGAACTTTACATTATTCAACTTGTCCCAGGCTCTGGCTATTCAACAGAACCACCTTCGTTTTCTGTAAAGGCCATTTCAAATCTTTCTAACAACATAATCTTTTTTTCAAGTGGAACGGATGAGTGGCTTTACAAATTATTTCATTTACCTGTTGGATCTATGAATAAACAAGATTGTGTAACACAACAGGTAGATTTGCTTGTGTGTATGAAATCTGAGTGTAATACCTGTAGAGTTGTTGGAGGTGCAACATCAAGTCTCAAGTCCCTCACAGTCATGCTTACCACTAAGAAGAAAGGGACAACTTTGCATGCTTACTGTCATTCAGTGGGACTTTTGAAAGTAGCATATAAAGCCCCATGATTATTGTAATGTCACTTTGTTTTTGTTTCTTTTCAAATTTTATTCTCTGTAGTTAACCAACTGCTGTTTTAAGGATGAAAAGGCTAAAATTTTTTGCAATGTTTACAAATATGCCATGGCTCCCTGATATTTTAACATTGCTACAGTTTTGATTACATGTTCATCACACCACACTTATTCTTGGTTTCTAATTCACTCCATTTAGATTTGAAATAGGTTTTTCTCAATATGGATGAGCGAGTTCAGCTGAAATAACCAGTTTGAAATTTCAACCAAACATCTGGGAGGCTTAAAAACATCTACTGAAGCTTTTCTTCCTTCACTTTCTAATTCTTGCTTGAATTGCAGGCACCGCGCATCAGAAAATGCACGTTTTTCAGCCTTAATTCTAGAGTCATAAAGTAGAGATAAATATCAAACTTATTCAAATGAAAAATGTAGACTTTTCATTTCTATGAGGGATGAAATTTGCTCTGACCCAGAAGTTATGGTCAGAGCAGCTTTGAAGTTCGGTTGAGTTGACTGAAATATAAAAGCCAAAAGGTCTTGAATTTAGCCCATTTCTGGTCTTCACAAAAAAAGAATAATTTTGCTGAAAGACAGAGGCTGTGCTATCAAACACGACTGTTGTTGGTGAGTACAAGATTGCTAGATTTGTTGTTTTACATTTTTACATTTTGTTAAACCAAAAGCTAAATAGGACTGAAGGAGAATGTCTGTTCTTATTAAAATGGGTCTTTTAGTTAGTACAACTTGAGTCGTGATGTAAATAGTCCTGAGAGTATCTACAAATCTTGCCCAATCTGTTTTCTGCTTTGGTTGCTCTTGCTGCTGGCAATGCTATATCTGAGCAATTATTCATTCTTTTTCATTGACATTTAATGCAACGGACTGTTTTCTTTAAAGGGTTGCTGTCAAACAAGCTTGTATTTAAAAAAGAATTTTAAAAAAACATGCTGATCTGACAATGCAGTTCATTACAGTGGAAATAGTTTCCAAATATCTCTTTCGGGATCTATCATTTCCTTGTTTGTTTTCTGTATTTCACAAAGCCCAGACTATGACACTGGAGAATACTCAGCCTGACTTTTGCCTCCGTCCTGTTTTATTTTCTGATTCACATACCTTTGCATAATACTACTGTTAGACTTTTTAGTACTTGAAGTGAATACTTTTAATAAAAGAAGTAAAAATACCATTTTAAGTTTCATTCAATTAATATTTTGTGTTTCATCCCAAGATTTTCAAAATCCCCTTGCAGTGTGGGGGCCCCAGACTAGCAGACAGTGTCCCTTTAACAATGGTGGAAGTTTCACAGACTTCCAACTTGGCTCCCTTACAGTTTGTTCTCAATATAAATATACCATCTGGGAATGCTTGATTCAATGTTTCCCACATAATTGCTTTCTCATGTCAGTTCTCCATTCTTCTACTGTACAAAGTAGCCTCTACTGCACTATTTTGGAGGACAGCTATAGCAGCCACCAGTGCACCAGATACTGATGAAAATAATGGTAGCAGCATGTAATGTTCAGAGTTGGCAGTATTTTATCTGCAAGAGTGGCAGCCTTAGGAGCCAAAGGGACTAAATACAAGCAGAAAAATGAAACAAATTTACTTATTCAGAAAAGGCATTGGAAACAATGCTTAATGTTACATGTACATATATATATGCACATACTCTGAACTTCATGGAATCTACCCTTATGCTAAAAGTAAAGCACGTGTTTAAATGTATTCTTAAGCTGAAACTCTTCACATATTTTTCCAATGGGATTTTTCTAAATTAATTTTAGAAAGGTTGCAGCAAGTTACTGCAGGTAAAAAATAATTCTACTCTGTATTTAAATTTAATGTCTCCACAGACTGAATTTCTCTTACGCTTTTCCTGTGGCTTGTCTGTCTCCCAGGTGGTTGGAAGTTGATTTTGTCACTGAGGAGGTGTAGTGCACAGCAAGCACAGGTTCCTGTTCCGCGATCAACAAATAGACAGAGGGTCTGTGAAATTTCAGAGTCAGAACAATTACATGTGGTTTGGTCGTGACAAGGAAAACAACAAAGAAAAATATAATTTTTTAATATATTATGAAAGGCCAAATGCTACATTTATCATTTTGGTTATTTATTTGTTCACTTATAAATGCCATCTACTGAGGTCTCAGCAGCCTTTGCCCATACTGACTGCTGTGCTGGCAGCTCTCAGACTTTCTGATAAGCATCCTTTTGGCAAGCCTCAGTCAGCACCTGGGAGGGGACTGGTCAAAAGGACTTTGTCCATCCCCCAGAGGCTTCTTAAGAAAAGAATCATAGAAAGCTAAGGCTGGAAGAGACCTCAGAAGGTCACCTTGTTCGGCCTCATGCAGGGACAGCTTCAAAGGCAAAGGTAGGTCTTTGAAGTCTTCTCTGGTTGGATTTTGGCAGTGTCTGATGGAGGTTCTTCCCTCTCCCTGGGAAACCTGCTCCACTGCTTAACTTTTCACAGTGGGAATTTTTTTTGTTGCTGTAAATAGCAATTGCTGCCTAGCATCCTACAGCTGTACACCCATGAGATGCCTCCATTCCTGTGATGGCTCTCTGTGGCTACTGATCTCCTGATTGCCTGGGGATGGATGAGCTGTTCCACTGGCCTGGGAGAGCCATTCTGCAGTCAGTTTGTGCAGAAGACTATCAAAGCAAGAATGAACCCACATATTTCCTTTTCTTATATAATATCTTACTGACGTTTTCTACTCTGTGAGAAATGCATGCTTTATAATCTGACAGCAGAAGATGAATAAAGCATGAGCATATTTCCTATATGATGTCAATGAACAGACAATTTGTTCATGCAGTAACTCCAAGTTTCAATAGAAAGTACTGGTTACCATTTAATGGTATAATTTATATTTGCGTTGTGTTTATTTTTGAAGTATCTGTGCATAATTTAGGTGAGCTTTGTTATATAGTTTCTACATTAGTGCTAGCCATCGTGGCCTAAAAGTATTCAACAGCCTTTAAGCTAATATTGGACCCCATCTAATTGAACAGAGTGCAGAACTAGAGTTTAAGATTTCAATTAAAATAATACGTATTATTAAGTAATTGCATATTAAATCATCAGCAAGGGCTTTTCTCATAAATGACTTTTTCTAAGAACATAAATCCTTTCCGTCTTCTGGAACATTTCTTTTAAAAGTCCTATACAAACCATCTGCCTCTTTAAGCACCCAAGGAGCTTTAAAAATCTGTCAAAAGTACTGTTAAAAACTTTCCACTGACTTCCACATTGGTTAACTTCTTTTCTTTAGAATATGGGCATACTTTGGATTTTATCTTGAGCATACTTACATTGCTTTTGCTATGCAGTATTTAAATAAGCACAGATTTTGCATCTAGATGGACTGTGACTTTGAAAAGATTCTTAAAATATTTGGATAATTGTCAAAAGTTGTGTTGCCTTATTAATAACTACCACATAGACTAAATATTTCTTTTCAGTCACAATTGCATCATGCTTTTGTTCTACCTAATTGTTATTAATCTAAACGTTGTTCAACGTAAGAAAGCTTAATAAATTCCAGCTCATATCCTGTAGTTTTTCCATTATCATGCAACTGTTTGTCACAGAGGAAAAACATTTCAAATATGCTTTTATTGCTTTCTTTCATAAGAAAGCCCTGAAGTGCTTTGGAGTCTGTTGCAAAATCCTTAATCCAAAAATAGAAAAAATAAAAAGTGATGCACAGCTCATGTTCACAGAAATAACTTCAACAGTAATTTTGTAATGAAGGTGAATGGATTCTCCGCAGAATTGGGACAGACTGCAAGACACTGCACTGTGATGCTAATGCAACTTTGTTGTATTCCTTCACATCTAAGAAACAAAAATACAGATAAGTGTATTCTTTTTTTATATGATGTAGTGATCATCTTTGGCAGAGAATATTAGCATCATTCTGCCTGGACTGTTGACTGAGAATTGTGTACCTCAAGTAAAAGGATGCCAAAGGTCAAGTGAGGAAGGATTCATCAAGCAATCTGAACAGGCTGAATTTCAGAATACTTCATTTTTTCTGTTTTATTTTACTGTGTAATAAGACTAATATTTACTACCTTGTTAATTTTAGGTAGAATTTTTCTGGAGCGACCTCTTGCTTCCACATGCACCTCCTCCTTCCCCCTTTCACTCCTCACTCACTCAATTTAAAATCAATGCTCTTTATTCTGCCATCCCAGAGAAACAGAAATACATAACAGAGACATACGTCCGCACTAGGTTGGTAGTAATAAAGTCCTTTAGACCTTGGAAATGTTATTATTTGGACTTAAACAAATAGGTTCTCAAGAAGTTTAATTTTGATTTCTGAGTCTCGGTATCTGCTTGATAAATGGAGTTCTGCTCAGAGCTCATAGCATTTCCTGTCCTCCTCTCCCTCAATAAAACAGGAACCATTTGACACGCATTTTCACATGCTGTGTGTGTTTCGGTTGATTCCACAGCCACTGCTTTAGGAAGTCCTGTGATCTCTCTGGTGATAAAGGCATTTGCTCTCAGTCCTCTTCAGGAAGTTAGATACTTCTCTTTACCGGTAGCATCTTGATCACTTTGAACAAGTAGTCATTCATACTTAAAGTACATTTGACCAGGAAACTGGCCTAAGAAACGTAAAATTTACATTACAGTGTTTTACTCTTTCTGCATTTTAGAAATCACTTGCATATCTAACAATTTCATTCAAAAAAGATGGAATTGTGATGCATAGTATTATTCATGTGCTAAATAACCGAATAAGCACTTCTTTCCAAAAAGGTTTTAGTGATGAAAATAGCCATACCTCATTTTCAGGCCTCTAGTTAGAGATGGTAATGCCTTTTGAATGCTTTCTTGAGACCACAGCAAGTTCTGCAGTGATACTGAGATACTGTAGATGTGGAGGTGCAGGGGCATCAGGCACTCCACAATACCCCTCTTTGAATCTTTAGACAGCCCTCTAACTCCCTCATAAAACACAAAGGAAACTCAAGTTTCCAGGATCCGTGACAGTAGATGCTTTTTTGATTGTTTGATTTCTGCATTGGACTTCATCATATAGCTTAATAGAGCAACTTTTTTGATAAGGATCATACTATGATAAGGATCATGCTGTTTATGGGCAATTGCCCTTTTAGTGAGAGCAACCACTAAGAAAATGGACACCTATGTTCTTACTTGGGAACCAACTGTATCCATTGCTGCTAGCTCAGTCTTCCCTTGCCTGTTGTGCCTGTATATGCAATGCATGGCTGCAGCACGCAGGAGGCAATGACGTCTCATTGATGACTAATTACTATGATAGGCACTGTCTGTGGGTTTTATCAGAGACCACTCCAAGGAAAGGCAAGTGTACTGACCCAAGATGGCTGTCTTTTTTTTACAGTCATAAGCTGTGTGTGCCACTTACAAGAGCAAAGGTGGGAGTAAAGGCTGGCATTTAAGTTACTGCAAACATAGCTGTTTAACTGAAAGTGAAGGATCTGTCCTGCTCCCTTAGAAAACTAGGCATCGAGGTTAGTTTTCAAGACAGGTGAGAAGAGATGGTATGTGTATGGGGACTGTTAGGTCAGGGCCTGAACGAGTGATGAAGCACCTGGTGAAAGGGCGGGCCAGCCCTGGGTGCACAGGTGCAAGCAATTTACCCCGGGTCCACCTCTCCTAAACCTCAGGGAAGAGCCAGCAGTTGTATGGGGAAGCAGCTCTACTTGGAGATCAGCTTTTGGGGGAGTTTTCAGTGAGCTCTGATCCTCAAAAAGAGGTAAGTTATTCATTCTTTATTACCAGTTTGTGACTAACTTCTTGCTCAGGTGATCCAAGAACTGGTCAGTGGCAGCTATATTCTCCACCCTTTACCATACAGTATGTAATCTAAGTAGGTTAATTTCTCCAAGTGTTTTCTATCTCAAGAGGCAACGTGAAGTATGAGGAATTCAGTCTCTCACAGTGCTGTAATGCAAATCATTTTTTTGTTATTCTTTTTATTTCTTTCAGTTTATAAATCAGTATAACTATAAACAAAGAAATTAAATGTCAATACTTATCCCTGTCCTAGAAACCTGAACTCTTAGCCTTAAATCCCATGCTTACTCCCCAGACCACACCTGTTTCCCTTTGCCTCCCAATTAAAACAGGTATTAACATGTATTCACTATAGCTGCACAGTATTTATCACTGCTGATGTTTTCATTACAAGGGAGCACACAACTTTGCACTTCACATTTAATGTTTTTTTTT
>PPHD01002242.1:9491-28775 GCA_002909625.1 Bambusicola thoracicus | reverse complement strand
CCCCCCCCCCCCCCCCCCCCCCCCCCCCAAAATTGCAATTACAATTTATAAAACTCATGTAAAGGTGGAGGACTTGTTAGTATCACTTAGAATATAACAAAGAGCATACAGGACAGTTTCCAGAAACACTGTGGAACAGAGAGGACAAGACTGTTTCACTTGTCTAATTTAAATGATCTTGTTAAAATTATGTGTATTATTTCAACAGCTACTGCTTTTGGAGAGGAAATGGAACAGGAGAATGACCATGCTTATCTTAGCAAATCTTTGTGTAGATAACAGCTGAAATCGAATTTGAGAGCTTTTCTGAAGTTCCTATGGGCTCCAAACTTTTATATGCCCCTCCCACCCATTTGTTTTTTAATTGAACTTCTAACACTACTGAAAATCTGTTTAGGCGTTCAACATAAAATACTGTTTTCAGATATTAGTAAAGATCTGCCCTCACTCTGTTGATGCAATGCCAAGTGTTTTGTTTACAAATTTCATGCCTAAAACTGATAGGAAAAAATATGAGTATGACAAGTCTGTGGGTTTTACCATTTGGCAACTAAACTACTTTGTATTTACAAACGGCCTGATTACTAGAGACACACAAAGAACTACAACTATCCTCTAAAATAAGGCTATTTCAGACATACCAATTCAAATCATAACAGCTTGACAATATCATGTACCTTACCAAGAAGAATTCGTGGAGGTGCCTGAGGGGTCTGCACACCCCTCAGAGCCCTCAGGCGAGTTCACTCAAGACTGACAAATGAGATGACTGAGAAAAATGCTACTGCTGTCTCTGGCAAGTGAGAGCAGGTGTGCAGCACCTCAGGCTGTTTATGACTTAATTTTTCACTTTTCAACCTTTTTGTTGCTGTTGCCATTCAGGAATATATGTATACACATATAGAGTATAGAACTCATATAGAATCTATGATCTAGAATTTACACAGCAAAGTATTTTTCTACTGAAAATACTTGCTGAAAAAAAAAAAAAAAACCAGCTTTCCACCAGCTTACAGGGTAGTCTACAGTACAGTAAGCCAGTGATATTGCTGCAGAACCCCAGGACAATCTAACGTGCTCAACCATGTACTGAAACATACAGAATATTACATTGTGGATTTAAAATGTAGACCGGTGTCACATACTGCTGTTCTGTACAGCTAATCAATGACCTTAATTCTGAAAACACTGCAGCAGAATTTTCACACATTGTTAGACTGTACCTACTCACTCTATCAAAACTGAATTAACAGCCCGTAAAAACCTGTGCATTTCTCATGAAGAAAGCATAAAATATTAATCTCTTAGCAAAACCTACGGATCTGTTAAAACATTTTTAATGCAGCGTATTTTTATCGCATAGAATATTCACTGATGTGAAGATTTCTATGGAAATGTTTTCTGTATGTGTGGATATCACAGAAGCACATCAAAGGATGAAGCAAAGGATGAAGCTTCAGAAACAACTTTCTCGTTGACGGTAATGGTGACTCCTGCCATTTCTTGTCCTCAGTTGTCTGGTTGTGGCACTTCACTAGTTTCAGTTCCCTGACAGAACAGCTAGCCACAGGTAGAGAACTGGACTAAGACCCATGCTGGTTGAGCAGTGACTGGCAGATCAGCTCTCCAGTCCAGCTGCTCTGTGATAGAACACACTGCCTTGTATGTACAGTGCCTCTGGCAGCTCTGGGGTATGGAAATAAGCTGGCTGCAACAGCACAGGTGCAGACACATAAACTGCCTTTATTTTATGTTCTGGGGAATAGCATCAGTGACATCAGTTAACTGAACTGATGTTAAAAAATAAATAACATTTCATAATCTTTTCAGCTTTATAATCAATTATGCCAATGGAACTTGTTAAAATATACCAGGAGAAAGAATTACATAGGATTTAGGGTTTATCGCTTGTCTTTGAGTTTCATGTGGCCAGTGTGTCTTTAGAGAGATCTGGGATTAGGTATCTCATGGCTGGGTTTTGCAGGAAGAACACTGACTTCATATTGCAGTCAGGGAACTCAAATATGGGGAAAAATGCTGTGCAGTAGGAATGAGTGTAATAGGAGATTAAAGGAATGTGCTACACATGGGTGCAGCTTGATGCCCTAGACAACCCAGCATAAAGCAGCACAGCTACTGAAAGACAGAGTTCAATCTTTCCTATCTCAGGGAAAGGGAATTCCCTCCCCCACACACCTCCCTCTGAATAAAAACAAACTCTCTGCTAGGAGGGCACAAGACTGTCCCTTGCAGTCACAGCTCTCACTTATGATCTCTGCAAGACTACACAGCCTCAGTTTTACCCTAATTCCACTGATGATCCTGAAAGTGCAATGGAATTAAATAAAGCTCAGTGTGATGTGGCATGAACAGCAAGAATCCACAGTGCTTTTTTTTCATGCTTTTACCTTCTGGGGTTTGACGAGAAGTGCAGCAATCTCAGAAGTAACCACGTTAACTATAGTGGTAACATCATCTTTGAAACGGTCAGAGAACCAGCTTCTTCGTACATTGTCTTGCTTGTCTATACTGTGAACATACTGAGCCATGCTCTTTATCTGCAAAGCAATAAAGAAAAAAAAAGAAAAATATAACAAAGTGGAGATAAAACTCTTCTCTAAGTTAGTCCATAGAATAAGAGCTCCCACCTATTTTTTCCCTCAACATAGTCACTCTCATCTTTCTCAGAGTCCCTTGATAAATCCTACCTTTATTGGCAAGGACACCAGAGTGCCTAGGGCTTGAACACAGATAGTCCTGTTCATGTTCATGCTCAGTACTGTGGGTCGGATCACCTGCACCCTGCCCCTGCTGCTTGTAGCTTCTGCCCTTTGTGATGACAGTCAGGGAAGGACATTTCTGGAATTATTTCCTACTCCTCGATCTCTTGTGTTGTATATATGTTTCCAGGGGAAAACAGTATGTCAACAAAACTTGCAGTGACATCAGTCACCTCAAGGCTCTGTGACACTGACCTTGGGTAGCCTTACTACTGCACATATGTTATTAACAAAGGGGAAGAGACAGGAGCAGGTATTCACAGAAAAGGAGCGAAGGGCTCACTTTGACATCTATCACCCAGACTTCTGCAAGCTGTGGACCACTGCACACATACTTTGTGTGGGATTTAACTGTCAAAAGCTCTTGCGGTGAATATAGAGAATTCTTCAGTTGTGCTTCCATTATCTGGAAATTCTTATCACAGTGGGGTTGGTTAGCTGAAGGCATTATAGTCCAACTAAATCTGTGCCTGCATTTCACCATTAACATGCTATAAAACATCACCAATAAATCTTACCAGGAGCTCAAAGAAGAACCAGGCATACTTGAAGACAGCCTCTCTCACCATACCCGTGCTGACCACCATCTGCAGCGCCAGCTCCTCGTGGAAATGCTAGATAATAAACACAAAGTGTTCAGAAATGGTGTTTGACCCAACTCGTCTTTCAGTTTCAACCAACTCCCAACACTTACACCTTTAACAGCCCCCATAACGGAGAGTGAGCAGCTAGATG
Source organism: Bambusicola thoracicus (assembly GCA_002909625.1). Taxonomy (NCBI): domain Eukaryota; kingdom Metazoa; phylum Chordata; class Aves; order Galliformes; family Phasianidae; genus Bambusicola; species Bambusicola thoracicus. The sequence goes on along the minus strand of PPHD01002242.1, from coordinate 25,260 downwards.
GGAACATCTGGACAGCCTTGTAGGAAAAAAGTGGATCTGACTAAAATGACACATAGGGAATAGCACTATGAGCTTTAGGACTCATTTTGCTGTGGATCCAGAACCCCGGACACCCAAACTAGAAAATGCCTTTGGTCTATCCTCAGAGTATTGTCTGTGTGCCTGCAGCGAACAGTCATATGCTCCTCTCCCTCTTGAGAGCTTCTGTGTTTTTGAGAGAACACAGATTATTTCTGCGGTGGGAGAGGAGGACACAACAACAACCACAGCAGATTTTTCACAGAGGTGTGTAGTTAAAGACCTTACTCTATGCGGTGATGTGCAACCATAAGGATCCTCGTCCCAGTGACCTAAACTTTAAGAAAATTCAAATCTGGACTAACCATGTACTGTAATATTTATTATCTATTTCTGATACAAACAATAAAGCTAGTGAAATCTCTAAGCCTATTTACATTCAATAGGACACATAAATCTAGCCAAGATTGGGTATAAACTCTTGGGTTTTTTGGCCTAATTCAAATCAATAAACAGAAATAAGAAAGAAGTGCCTCTTAACTGCAACATAGATTATAGACTGCCCGCTGTAGAGTTTCTCCCCCGTTTCTTCATCCAAAGCTACTCCTGCTGTTCAATGCCAAACACAAGATACAGCTCTGGAGGAGTTAGCTATCTGCTGTGATATGCTTTATGTTGTTAAAAAGCTGTTTGGAAATACAGGCTCAGAATAAGGAGGAATTTCTTGATTCTACATGCTACAAAAAGGGGGAAAGCAAAATGTTCCTTACAGAAGAAAGAAATGGCAAATATATCTGAATGCAATTTACTGCAACATGTAAAGGCAGGTATCCAGAGGGAAACAGCACTGAAAAAACATAGAGGTCTTAGTGCCCTGAGAAAGAGAGCAAGGCAGGCTGCTACTTGTCTAAATCTGTCCCAGAAAAAGAATCTAAAGATTCCAGAGCAGAGTCAGAAATGTTCAGGCAATATTTACCCACAGATTTAATTTTCCATTACAAACTCTCTGTTCAGTAAAACTGGCTGTTATTTTGTTGTCCCTCTCCTCATTTCATACTAATTACAAGCACTGCTTATGGAGGCTCCAGGTTCTGTTAATCTGTCACTCTCACACTCAGTAGTAGGCTACCTTTTTAGTGGATGGTCTTGGGTTTGCACAGGCACCTGGCATGTCATTTGTTCCTTCAATGTAAAATGACATCCGGCTGGAGCTGTGATCCACAGGCTGGAGAATGGCCAGAAGAAATAGACACACACATTAATGCATAGCCTAAGCTAAAAACAGATTAAAAATCAAATCAGTGTTTTCTTGGAAGGCAAAAACAGATGTTCACCCAAACATTTTTTATGAGTCTTTCTCTCCCATCCTCCCCCTCCCTGTTCCCTTCCCCAGAGGAGGCCAAAGACCACCTGAATTTGGCAGATGCAGGAGACCACAAATGCCAACGCTGCCATCATGTGCCCGATTTTAGCACCACAGCTGTGCTTTGGAAACTAAAATTCACCCTCTGAAGGTAACTGTCGTTAGGGTTTATTAGGTAGTTCTACGTCCTAAATTAACTAGAACCCGTGATTATTCCTTTCATTAAAAATGATGCCAATTAGAAGGCACTGAAATGTCAGTAGTTGCCTAAGCATAATACATTTTTAATTTATCAGTATGATAAAGCTGTAATACCAAATGTTTTAATTGTGTACTGATATGAAAAAAACAAAAACAAACAAAAGCAAAAACAAAAACCAACACCCTGAGATATTTTTTCTTTTACTTTTTTTCCTTTTTTTGGGGCACGCAACATCAGAATGAAATTCATAAAGATACTGAGTTCAAATCCACATTATTAAAAACTGCTATGGGTAAATATGTAGACAAACAAATCACACAGACTGGCAAATTCTGTGCACCTTACTAGCTATGCTTTAATTTAGGAAATTAAACCACCTGATTATTCAATAGGGAAAAAAACAACAACCAAAAGAAACTCAAAATGTTTCTGAAAATAACTTGCTTGAGAAGCAGCATTTCACATACATAGAAAAAGGAAAGGGCACAGTGGTTCTGAGATGCTGCGAAGGTCTGCCTGGGTTGCAACTCAGAGCAGCCTCCTTGCACAGGGGTAAAACCCTGCGGCTGTGAGAGGCAGGGCTTCTGAGCTCCTACTGATTTTGTTCCTGCTAAGATTTTGTTTTCCTCAGTGAGCTGAACACAGCGATCCTCAAAAAGCTCTGAGAACTCAGGGTGTTGCAGACCAACAAGTATCTGATGCCCAACAGGAAACAAAATCCTGCTTCGCAGTTCCTCCTGTCCTGTCCTGCAATTTGTTGGTGACATACACGGTTCTGGATAACAAAGAGGAAGTTTGTGTTTCACTCTGTGGCTGAGTTTATTATCTGGAAAGACTCTTATGCAGAATCTGCACAGGGCATCTGTACTGTAGACGATATCAAATCACAGGATTGCTGTTATGTCTGTTGCCTAATTATTATTTTTTAAAATTGGAAGTTATTTACCACTAAGCAGGCTCTGTGAATAAAAAACAGCAATAAAAAGAAAGAGAAGGAACCTGAATAAATTATCAGTGTATTTTAGGAAATCTATTTCCCTCCTTCTCTTACCTTGGACGACATGATGTTTTTGACCTCTTCATCAGCAGCTGCCTGTGTAACCGTGATGTCAGGGTTGCTGCAGCTTATCACTCGGCTCTGCAGGAGTTTACTCCCGACGGACACTGCAGAAGTGCGCCCAAATGTGTAATAACGAGACTCTGTCAGAGCAGCACTGCTCCCTGCACCTGCCCATGGGGAGATGTTTGAACTAAGACCAAAGGGCAAGGTAATACGAGACTAACATGAGATTCGAGCCAGCTCTGCTCAGTGCTGCACAGCATCAGCAGTATGAAGAACACAGAGCTTACAAAAATCTCATCACCAACTGCTTTGTTAAATTACATAGGCACTGAATGACAAGGTATAGGTGTTTTGGGATTCTATACCACACAAACTGACAGTGCATGCAGTAGTGAAAGACTAAGGGCTTTCTGAGCAGTAGCACTGCTGCAGTAGCTCTTTCTTCCCTCTATCAACTCTTTTCAATCTGCTGTACATTAAGACAAGATTCATGAGTCAAAGTAGTGCTATGTTTGAAAGCTACGCAGCCTAGGTACAAGAAGTTCTGATTTGCTGTTTTGAAGGCCAGTTATCTGTGTCTCAGAAGCACCACAATGAGTAGTGTGTATCAAGAGAAAAGAATTTCTTTGCAGTTTCTGCACTGATATTACCTAGTTTTGGCACTTCTTTTTGAGGGTCTGGCAGGCGAAATACATAGTAGACATACGATGCCAGGAGGCAGTTCCTCCCGTGCTGATCTTTGCTCAGGTATTTGCTGTTGTGGAGACTGTTCACTATTGCAACCACAGATTCAAAAGCGAACTGTGAGAAGTTGGCTGTGAAACAAAAGCCAAAAATTAGTCTCAGCCCTGAAGGAAATAACATAATTAGATCATGGCATTCCTTATAACAATAATAACTAATTTGTACACGCTTTAAATCACTCCTTAGCAGATTAACAGCCACAGACAGCAACAGTTACTCTGGGCCAGACATGAAGTCTACATAAACCAATAACCCATTTTCAGCGGGCTCACTTTCAACCCAGTCACTACTGCTTCACCACATGGTGCCATGTAAAAGCAGACCCTAACTGTTCAAGACAATTTCTAGCAGCCTTCAGGGACTTCCTAAAAAATATCTACTTGAAGGCCAATAATATCAGTTCTTCTCCAGCTGACAGAAATATACAAGCTACCAGCCTCTTCTAATATTTTAGTGAATGACAAATATTGGCTACCAAAATTAATCAGGAAATCAGCTGCACCACTATCTTCAAGTATGCCTTTCTTCCACATTTAACATAGGTAATGGGCAGTTGGCAGCTTCAGAAACAGAAAAACATCAGTGTGCATGACTACATCCTGTTTTTGTGTCCACCCAATTCTGGCTAAAGATATTTGGGAGGATGTAGTGCAGTCATCAATATCGGCTGTTGAACAGTTATTTAGCTGCTGTTTTCCTCACAAAGCAGTTAAACCACCATCCTGCTTCTGACTTGTATCTCCAGATAAATAACTATTAAGATTTAAAGTAATTCTGAAAGGGAGTCTCAGAGCTTTATTTGTGCAGGGAAGAGGATTTCATCAAATCTGATCAAAAATTTTATCAAATCTGATTAAACTGTGCAGTGAAACTGTGTCCAGAGAAGCCCAACTACTTCTGGACTACCCAAAGAGTAAACGAGACCCTGGATATATGGCAAACTTTTTCACATCTCTAGTTTGCTTGCGGCACCAAGGAAAATAAGTAAAGGATCAAAATACCTGTCTGGCCAGCTATGACCATAGGCTGTACAGCCAGCTGGAAAAGTTTATCTAGTACCAAATGTAAAAATAAAACAAGAGGTTCAAGTCGTGAAGAATTCAAACAGATAATGCTGAGTTTTAGTTCGTGTTCCAGTGTAGCCTCAGTGATCTTCTGGTCCATTAGTCGAATGGGGAAGGTCACTTGACTTTCCAGAGAATGGCACAGAGTGAAGAACTTCTCCAAGTGATTGTCCTGCAAATACAGTGCACTCACAGTTAACAAAGCTGATTCATTCAGCCTGCTACTTGATAAACAAAGCTTGATTCCCATCTGATGGGGAGAGAAAATACTCATATGTTCCTGTATTACAGAGGCAGATAGCTCTAGAGACCAATTTCTAAGTCAGTTGCCACAATGTTTTGTTTGTTCCTTGTCAACTGGCTCAGATTCAGACTGTGGTTAAATGAGATTAAAAGCAGAAAAGCTAAAGTCTGCAGTAAATTATACTGTTTATTCTTTCTAGTAGAACTCTGAGGTCTAGACCTCTCATCAGAGGTATATAGTCTTTTAATTATTATACTCATTAAGGTCTTTTCCAACCTGAGCAATTCTATGATTCTATAGTCCCTCCGCCACCTGCATCTGAGTCTCACTTCCAGCTACATACAAGTTATGTGCCTTATAAATATGTCTTACTTGTATGTAAAAAGTATGCTGTAAAGGGATGGTCTTGCTTCAGACACAGAATTTCCTTTTTTTCAGATGTAGCTATCAGAGTTAACCAGAACAAGATGATGTAGGAGACACTGTGAAATACCAGGAACAAAATAAAGCTGTTGTGCTTCAGACCCCAATAAAAATGGGAAGCCTTCAATTTTCTACCACATTTAAGTGGTCAGAATCTTAGAGCTCAAAGTTCCCATTCAGCATGAAGTTAGCATCCCTACACCATTTTACGTGGATGGCTGAGCTGTCATCCGTGTGGAGTGTTATGGCAGCCTAGCCAGCCCTTGAGCGAGGGGAGATGCTGTGCTTTCCTTCAGCTGTTGGACACTTTGAGCTAGCCCCAGAGAACAGAAGATGAACAGTGCAGAAACTGGCACTGTGCCCTACCAAGTTTTCTTCACATCAGATCTCTGTTGAGCTAAGAGGAAACCAGGCTCCTTATTGTTTGATTTGACTTGCTGCTTAGAGTGCAAATCAGTGGATTTCATTAACTGAAAATAATCAGGTTCTTTCCACAGCTGTAAGACAGCAGGAACTTTTCATTTGTTTTCAAACCTGTGAGGGCTTAAACATCTCCAGTTCACAAACCTCCTCAGTCAGTATGGGCATATGAATCCTTCTTTGAAATGAAACTACAGTTGCACGTTGCTTTTGATGCATTACCTGGGTGTGAACAGATGAAACAGCTTGCACTTCAATATTGAAAACACCTTTGTGTCCTTCAACCCATTTGATAGGTGGTGTCTGTGACGGAACTTTCTGTGATAGAAAAGGATTACAGGAATCACTGCCTTTTAATGATCTAACAGAAAGCCTGTTTACATGGGTTTCAAAGATCTTAATGCTATTCACTTCAATTTAGGTATCTAATTCAGTGCAGCACAGAGGACCATAGCTAGGTGTCTTTTTATTCTCGTAGACCAGATGAAGAGAAATTTATTCCTTAAAGAGGGAAATTTGCAGTACTTCAGCTGGATGCCTAGAATAGACAGTGTGAATTTGCATCTTCTTTGGTGAGAAGTTCACAGCTAATGCATGCCAAAGGTACTCCTTAGTGACATGGTACACGTTTAAACACAGAGGCAGTTTTCTACTCGCCATATTAGCTCAGAGGGTAGCTTCCTGCTCTAGTAGCAGCACCTGAATCCATGTAACCTCCCTCTCCCACAGTACCACAAAAAATGAGCAAATCATCGTGTGAAAGAAAGCAAATTATGAATCTGACAGACTCCAATCAAATGTGTTTAGACAATTTACAAGGATTTTTGAGTTAATAATTTAAAAAACATGACAATACATAATAATAACACCAATGAAAGTAACGACATTTTTCTCTAGAGCTTTACCCTTTTAAAGTACAGAAAGGGGCAATTGTCCAAAACCAGACAGCTATGTTGGTTTGTAAAATACTCAAGTTGTTCTACACTGCAAAAACATTGTATTTTCATAATTTTCTTTGTTACCTCAGGAGAGTGAATTGAATAGTGGAATGGCAGCTTATCCAGTGCAACAGGAAGACAATAATGTCCAGTTTGAAGACGATCATTTAACAGAATTGGCAGCCACTGAAATAAATGAAGAGAAAATGCAGCAATATTCATGACTATATATGATTAGAGCTATTTATCTAATCTGTTGTGTATAGTCAACAGAACAAGAAATGAGATATTGACCTGAGTTTCTCTGCTCCAATCCATTAAACAGTAATTTCTTTGCATTTTAAATTCACTGATGGCTACTGTAGAAAAATGTACAAGACTGCTTTACAAACAAACCCTTTTGAAAACAGAGAGCTTTTCATGTGTGACATATGTTTTTCTAATAAATCCTATCAGAAGGATTTAATAGGTCCCATGCTCATATTTGAAAAATAACTTAGCCTGAATAGATTGATCTTTGGCTTTTTTTTTAATCCCACCCCCTGGAGATGTTCAAGGCCAGGCTGGATGGGGCCCTGAGAAGCCTCATCTGGGGCTGGCAGCTTGGCCAGGAGGCTGGAGCTGGGTGATCTTTAAGATCCCTTCTGACCCAAGTCATCTTATAGTTTTGTGAAGTAAATCAACAGAGTTCAAGTTTTGCTATGGAAGAATTCAACATTTTGGTCACTGCCACTCTGAGGATTAAGGCCACGACCCATCAGAACTCTGTAATGACATCTGGTCACACTTTTTGCTCCTGTTTCAATCTGAAAGAGGCTGTGGAGTAGCACAGGGCAGAAACATATCATGTTAGGTGAGTAGGCATTTGTGGCAACTATCCACAAAAGAAAGCCTGTTTGAGAAGACTAACAGTACTGGAATCAAAAGCATACAAACCACATAGCAGGAACACATGGATAGTATTTGTATGGTTCCATGGTTCAATAGCACTAGAACTTTTTCATATCGAAAGTATTATTATCATCTATGCTTTCTTCATATTCTAAAATTTCTCCAGTAAAAAATATTTAAAGAAAAATGACACTATTCTACAATATGTGTTTCGCAAGCTAAAAAACATGCTAATTTCAACATGAAGATAAATGAGTTTAAGATAACTGAATTCTAGTGTCTAGATAATTTTGTGGCTTTTGATATTAACAAGGGTAGAGGACAGTTTTTATGTAAACAATATGCCATATAAAACTTAATTCAAAATATTATATTAGATGTTATCTCATGTGTGAACAGGTTAGATAACAGTAAATAACCGTTAATTGCCTTTTTTTTTCTTTTCAGCAAATAGAATCTAACAATTAAGAGCTCTACAATAAAGCATTGCTGTTGCAAGTATGTAGGTGTATACTTAATTTCTGTGGGTGAATTCACCAACTTCAAAGATACTTAGCAGTGTACAGTTATAAAACTAGGATGTAAAAGCACAAGCTGCATATGAATGTATTATGTCTGTACAGTTAACGGAAGCATGAGCACGCCCTACAGTATTTGTGGATTGATATTATAGCCTTCTACTTGCTACGATGTATTACCATAAGCAGAAAGGGAAAGTACGGTAAAATCCTCGATAAGCAAAGAGTCTATCTGCATGGGATATATATCCACACATCTAGCCTCTCTTCTCCCCTCCCTGCCCCATGCATACCCACAGTTATATCACTTACTGAATACCCAATGAGAGTTTCCACAGATGCTCCTTGCTTTGGCTGGCAGCTGATATGATAGAACGTGAACAATAGATGGTGTTTCTCTGTGAGTTTTGCTGGCAGTTTAATTTTCACTTCTTCATAAAAGTCAGGAGACCTGTTTAAAAAAATGCCATGCATATTTCAGAGCAGAAGGCATATTTATCAGCAGGCTCCCCGATGCTATCGTTATAAGAAATGTATAGATCCTAAAAACAGCCTTGAGATAAGTCATACAAGTGAAGTATGTACCTCTGTGGACACTTATGATCTATCTACAGTTTTGAATCAGGAAGAGTTTGATGCAAAGTGTATAAGCCAGAATATTTCAGTATCATCCACCTCCTTACTTTTAAAACCATTCAATTTTAATTTGTGGTTTCACCATGGTTATTGTTTAAAACCTAAATCTTGAGTTTGCATTCATAGGAGAGAGCCCTTTCAGTTCTTTTGGATCTGTGAATAAATCAAGGTGAATGCTTTTACAGAGCTGCTGCTTCCTGCTCCTGTTCCTTCACCTACAGACAGGGAATACTCTTGACTACCCTTTAAAGAAAAACAACAGTCACTTATGCAAATGCATGTAGAAATCCAAATTAGGTATTGACAAATACTCATCAAATGCAGAAGTTTAAAATAATAGCTTACTACCATCATTCTTTGAGTAACTAACATCGGCTGAGAATTACGTAAAGAGGTCATGCTTCATACATCTCAAGTTATAAGAATAACAACAATGCTTACTTGTTATGATAAGTGACAGCTGTATATATCTCTTGCACAAATTCTGGACCTGAAGATTTTCCAAAAATTACCTGCATTAATAAGTGAAAGTGAATACAGTCAGATCTAAAACATTTAATTTCTATCATCCTGTGTCAGTTTTAAGACAGCATATAAAGGTAGATAATGATCCTTCAATTTGATCTTAGCACGTTGACACAGAAGTGTTATTAGCTGGCATCTTCCTCACACCACAAGCAACACAAAACACCAGGAAGGTGGATCAGAGGCATCTTACATTACATTCTCCATTAACTCCAAAGTTGGAAACTGCAGGAATGCAGTTGTGATAAGCCTCCTGTGGATTATCATATTGCTTTTAATTACATGTTAAATGACGAATTAAATTTTTTTGAGAAGTTTATTTTTCACTTCTATCCTGTTTACGTAGGGTGAGACTCACCCCACCTTACCTTAGAGATCCACAACTCCTTTACATTCAGTGGTATTTGACTCACTTTAGCCTCCATGAAAAGGTGCTGGAATGCTGTAACTTTAAAGGGTCTCCGAGAGATGAACTGAGATAAGGGAATCTGCACAGCAGAAGCCCATATATACTGAGGTGAAACACACAGTGCACAGTGATGCCAGATAAACTGCCTTTACCTCAAGCATTCATCAAAACCTAACAGTGATATGAGCAGAATTAAAAAAAAAACAAAAACAAAAACAAAAAAAACAACAGCCATGTAGCATTATGTAAAACATAAGTGTTACATTCACATGGCACAGCATCAGCTCTGAAAGAAAATATGACCAAGGAAAAGATTGAGCTGATGCTCTGATTTCAGTTCTAGAGTGCATCTGGAGTAAGGAACATGCTACTGTAAAGTGCAGACCCTGCAGCATCAGCACACTCAAAAGGTTGACCAGGGTGCAGTCCTTGAGTCAACAAATTCTTGGGGTAAAGCTCTTCAAAGTAGTATTTTAAATCATTATTATTTTTAACACAACTAAAATCACAGAAGGTGCTATCTCAATCTCATTCTCAAAAATCCAATGACATACTCTGAAAATTTCCCCAAAAACACAAGCTGAAGTTAATGCCTACAGGGCTAGAGCTACAGGGCTGATGCCTCCAGGCTTTCACAAGCTTTCTGATGTCAGCCCTTTTAAGGTCCCACTAGAAACCGTGGCAATGTAGAGTAAATAGTTGTCTCTTCAAGAGGTTCCTCAGGACTGCACCCAAGCAACAGCTTCCTAGAAGTGCTCAGCATTTATTACCGGCATTGCACAGGAAGGGTCTTCACCACACATAAACTGGATCTTGATGGTAATGTTTCTTGCAGAAGCTGGTCGGTTAGCAAAATTCAGCCTTTGGGGGTAAACATAGAGGAGATTTCTGGAAGAAAGAGAAATAGGAAAAAGCAGGTAAGTAAGCCTTTCAAAATGAAGTGCACAAATTAGCGTCCTGCTAATTTCTGTCCCTGTTCTTCAGTATCATCCAGATAGTTAAAGCTTTGGAAAAACTCTTTTACCCAAGTCCTCAAGGAAAATGTAAGTTCTTGTTGTGATATAAAACATCCTGTGTTGAGGGTTTCTCATATGGTAAATGCATTTGAGAAGGCAGTCTTCCTAGCTCCCACTTTTTCAGACATATGTAAAATTAAATAATATCTTTGCTTGATGTAATGAAAAACAGAAGCCTCTCAAGAAAGCAGCTCCTTTCTTGTCTATGAAGAATCAGGTTTTGAAAGTACTATGAAATCACTCAGAGGTGACAAAAACAAGCAAACCAGGAAATGAACCCACCAACATACAATCCTAGGTTATAGCTTGCCGTTCTAGGTTATGTAAATTGAAAAGCAGTGTTGATGATTAAATGTAAACAAGAAATTTTAACCTGTAACTCTAGAAGCTAACTAGAAATGAGTCTCTGAACTAATTTTTTTTTAGTAATTCTTTAAAATACATCATATTTTGCCATTTACTAACTATTTAGTACCTTCTATACATGGGTAAACAACTAAACTAAAAAAGAACCTTTAATTTTTGTGGGGAACAAATGGTCTTCATAGCATAAGAAATAAGATGAATGCTGGTGGAAGCATGTCAGTTTCCAATGAGAAACAATAACAGGTATTCACAGACTTTCACCTTTGCTTTTTGTCTGATAGTCAGAAGCTACACACAAAATTAACCTGCCCTTATCACAGTATGTCATCAGCACCATTGTGGAGCAATTTTGGAGAATGTTGTGATTGAGTCAGATAGTCTGTCTTCCTTCTGTTGCATTCCAAGACACAGAAAACTGATTGGTACTCCTTATTGCCATGTGTCAAAAAGTGACAGCACTCTCCAGTTACACAGTTCAAGCCACTCTACCAACCAACACATGCTATGTGAGGCATAGCATGTCTAAGCAAACAGATCGGTATGTAACTTGCCTTTCCTTTTGTTCAGCACAGTACTCCCACCTGCCACACTAATGCACTTTCTTCCCTAACCTTCTTTAATGCACTTTCAGCTCTGCCAAATTCTCTCCAAGATAATATTAGGAAAAATTAAGTGAAAGTGAGAAATATATTGGTAACCTCCACTGAGTTATGTTAGGGGGAATGACATATTAAATGAAGGATATTATCAATACTACATCTGTCAGAGAAGAAGAAATATGTACAGGGGACGCTGCATAATCCAGCCATTGCTTCATTAATCTGCCGCCCAGCAAAAGATGTCACAAATCCCCATAATGTCCCTGAGCACCGATTTTTACATTTACATGTGACTTGAGATGAAAGATATGCAAAATCACAGAGAGCTCTTTGCTGACTGCACAATCAAAGAAGCATTATTCCAGTGAGGACTGTGCAGAAGAGGTAAAGCTTGTGCCATTTATGCTCAAGCAGTTCTAGGGACCTTGCTTACATGCGTATTAAACCCATCAGTGCTGAGAAAGAACAGAAGTAAACCCTGACTCTGAGTATCAGGCAGTGATGAAAGTGATGAACAACTCCAAAAGCAGGAAGCTGGGGAGATAATCAAAAGAGGTTTCTTCATGCTGCGCTAGGGACAGGCATAGACAGCAGATCCTTTAGTGACTGAAGTGCTTCTTCCTGCCAGCACCAGTTCCCTCCAACAGCCTGAGAGCCTGAACATTTTCATGCAGCAGTTAGCATCGCCCTCAGGATGTGATGAGCTCCAGTAGGCCACATGTTCCCCTTAAGGCTCAGCGCTGAGTGGAAGTCTTCAAACAACATGCCATAGCAGCTGCTGTCTGTGATTAATGATGGTGTGATTGAACATTTCCTCTCACTCTCTCTACAGAAAGCACCTCCAGATGCAGGCAGATGTGTTCACAAGAAGCAAAAGAGCCATTCAGGAATCAGTATGGGTCTACAAGGCCATGACAGAATATCCACCACCAATTCAACATGAGAGTCCCACACCACAACAAGGTTCTGAGGGAAGCAATAATTCATTCTTCTTCTCTGGATCTGAGGCTGACCCAGCACAGGGACTGTGAGGTAAAAGGCTATTTCAGCATGCAAAAACCAAGGCTCCACACAGGACACCATGAAACAATTCTCATTGTAATTTTCTGACTTTTCTGCTCTTTCGTAGAGACTTAGCAGTGATGATTTGATCACTTCCTATGGCCAAAGCAATGCAGACCAATATTCTGCCATGACAAAATCTATGCACAGGACTGTGATCTTTCTGACTGAACACTGCTGTCTGTAATTACTGCCTGTGTAATATGCGTGTGATGTAATGAAATCCTTCTCCTTGCTAAGTTACACAATACACAAAGTTTCACAAGTGCATCTCAAATTTCTAAACAATATTAGATGTGTTCATTGATGACTGTGATAAGAAAACCATGAACAACAAAAGCCAAAATAGGAGCAATCAGTCATTACTGATAAAAACTACAAATTGTTTATGAGCATACATATGGTACTTATGATACATCTATTAGTCATAAATTTCAATCTTTGATGATTCCTCTGTTTCTACTCTTTTGAGAGGGGGGGTCTTCAGAAAAATGGTAAATCACAAATACTTTATCAAAGCTGCTGACTTTACCAGGCACTGACGAGAATAAATGGCATGATGAGAGAATTTAAATGTTATGTTCAAAAGGACGTGTCATATATTCTAAAACTTAGTTTTCTTCTAGTTTGGATAACAGTTTGAATGATTTTTCTCACATTGCTAAAATTAAGCATTAAACATACAGTGGCCAGACTACATTAAATTTTAGGTGAGAGTGATTGTTTGTCCATTATCATTGACATGAAAACCTTAACAACTATGCTATTAAAGTTTTAGTCAGAGCATAAAAATTTTTCCAGATAAGCTGAGTGGTAGGTCAGCTCATACAATCAGATTCCTGAAGATTCAAATCACATCAAATTATTACAGAAAATTAGTTCTTTCTAAATTTAAACGTTGTGAAGTGCTTAGAGTTGTAATATTGTTAAAGGAGATAAAGGAGTGCACAGTCATTAGGTATTGACTACTGCAGTATTAAACACGAAAGAGAGAAAGAGAGAAAGAAGGAAACAAAGAAAGAAGGGAAGAAAAGTAAACCAGGTTTCTGCATCTCCTTTAAACATCCAGGCAACAGACTGAAAGTAGATGTTTCATTAGTATTTGTCTGAACATGTGCAGAGGTATTATTATACCAACAAGATCTTACCAGACTGTATTTTTATAAGTTTTCGTTGTTTTGTTATTCAAATACATTTACATATATAAATCTCTCCTACATTCAAAGTAATACTTTAATTAAAAAAAGAAAAAAGTAATGACTTCACTAATTTTGGATTCTTTTAGTATCTAAATCCATAGCACTGGTAAATAGAAGTGGTTTGTAGACTTACCGTCAAAAATTAGGAAACATTAAACCAACAGCAGCACATTGACACACTGTCACAATTGACTGAAAGTTAGCACATAGCTTTAAGAAAACAGGGTGGTTATATATCTCAGGTTATACAAAAGAGCATAAAATAACCTAAATCACTTTATATCCAGCTGTGTTCAAGTTCAGAATTATTTTGCAGAGGGGAGCTTCATCTCAGGCTTACAACAATATTCATCGTGGAGAGAAATAAGCAAAGAAACTTAGACGGCAATCAAATTAAACTGATAATTGGTCCACATTCCCTAACAACACTTCTGTTGGCATGATTGTGTTTATTGGGTGGCAGAAGCATCTCGGAAGCAGCTACGTTACTCTAGCTTGTAGGAAAAACAGGTGCTTTCAGTGCTGCTGCACAAACCCAGGCGCTACTTTCTTGATTCACAAAGTCCTCCTCTCATAAGGTTTACAAAGCTGACTCATTTGTCTTACTGGGGATCTACTGCTGGTTATCAACAGTATCTGTTGATGACTCCCCTTTATGGCTCCGAATATAGCTATAGTGACAAAGCTGACAAAACAAAATCTAGCACTTCCACATTTTTTCATCATTTCTGCAATGTATTTAAAAAGCTGTCTTTGGGGTTGAATAGGTTATTAACTAAAATCCTTCACAGTTTACAGCACAATACTATTTTTGTCATGTCAGCTGTGTTATCATCATTGATTCATTAATTAAGGTGAAGATTAAGTTAAACATACTAAATTGATATTCTCTTCATTATTACTAGCTAAACAGGACAGCTCCTGTTTTGCTCCCACAGTTTTTACTTAGAGTGAAATTCAAAACAGAGCCCAAAAAACCTTCAAGAGGCTGAGCAAGTCGGGTGTGAACTCTTGGAAAAAGAGCATAGCTGTTGAGCTACAGCAAGTATTTCTTCTAATGTGCGTGTATTTATTGAACACAGACACCTAGCAACTGGAGGATAGTGTGGAGACACCTTAACTTGCTTCAGGAGATGCAAAGATTAAACATGGCAGCTTTGTTATTCAGGATGTCTAGCTGTAGGACTTTACTCTTGTCAAAATCAAAGGGAGACTCAAGCACCTTTCTACATCAGCAGCTCAAAGTGGTTGCTAACGCTTTTTGTTTTCAAAAGCAAATCTTCATTTGCTACTAGGCTGCACACTGGAGCTGACAAGTGCTACACCTTACTGAGGCCTAATAATGGAAAGGGAAGTTAAAATCTGGCCATGTTTTTTTCCATTAAAGAAAAAATACATATCTTGTTATTTGAGTTCATTTACATTTGTACTTTCAATTGCATAAAAACTACTACTGTTTTTCTTTCACGCTTTCATTAAGGAAACGGGCACGGTATCCACAACACTGCAATCCATCCCTTTGGAATTACTGCTCATTACCTATTTCCAGTATTATTACTTATGAGCACTAAGATCTTGTACAAATGTGCTGAAGCACGTTCTTTTGATATTCATTGCTTTGTGGAGATTCAGATATATCAGACCACTAAGAATTGCTACTGAGCATTTTGGTCTCATTGAAACAGATTTAAGCAGATTTAAGAAAATAAATGATAAAGCCTCAAGTCCTGTTCATAGTGAAAAAGCACACAGAGCAGCATATCACTTCCCTAGATAACCAGATGACTCAAATTAATAGCAGAAATTATGCAGCACAAATAGGTACCAAAACTGTGAATGTCAAAAAATAATGGTAAAATCTACTGGAAAAACACAGAAGAGGAAAGATCGTATATATTTATGTTGAGCAAACAAGAACTGCTAGGTTTTGGACATTTAAAAAATATTTTGTGTGGAACAGGATAACTACATAACTAAATAGAACATCCAGTGTCTATCTTATCTTCTAACAGCTAACAAGACTAAATCAGCCTATCACATAGTCTTTAGCAATTTTTCACAGTTTTTAT
>PPHD01002241.1:14759-37076 GCA_002909625.1 Bambusicola thoracicus | reverse complement strand
GCTGTAGTTATCTCTGGTATTTGCTTGCTTTTTCCCCACAGCATGAGTACTAAGCTGCTGCAGACAGTGCTTATTTTTCTACACCTGTTAGCCTAGCAAGAAGTCATAAAAAGCAGCTGCACAAGGTCATGTTGTTCCTGCAGCCCTTTCATGCCAATGATGTCTGCATTTAACTCTTATTATCTTAAGACTACTGCTCTCTCTTTCTCAAAACCTAAGTTAAGCAGCTTTTGCCTCAATTTGAGCCCATCACATCTTGTCCAGTTCCCAAGGGAACAGAAAGAACATCACGCCCCTGTGCTGTCATGCAGCAGTCTTTCTTCTCTTATAGCTATTGCACCCCTCCAGCTCCGCTACACTCTTCAGTTCTCATCTTTTTCACACATCCCAACCCCACTTCCCTTACAGCTTTTCTTGCACACTGTGTTTTTAACCCTATACAATCACAGGAAGCGATCAGATAAGAACTTTTTATTACAGTTTTGCCCTCTGCAGTGTCAATCTGCAGAATTACTTTTCCTTCTCTACGTTTCTTTTACTCAGCCCTCCTCCCTGCACCCTTTCTTAACAAGACCTCACCAAAACTATGCAGTGGTGGGGGCTGAGCCTTGCTGCAAGCCATACCCCAAAAGCAAGGAACCAACAGTATGATTGTTCACTGCAAACAGCTCATGTGAATATTTTGTCTTACATGTTTTGCAGTACTGTGAAGAGTAATAGATGGGACAGATCAGGAAATGAGCAAGATCTGATGGAAAGAGCATGCATTCAAAAAGAATGATCAATGTAGGAAAGGCAACAAGTTGCTATATAACAAATGAAGAATTCAGCATGAAACTGTTCAGCTTCAGTAGACTAAACTAACAATCTGCTTGCAAGTTGATTCAGTTAAAGTGAGGCATTTTTCCTGAATGAACAAATGTGCCCAGGAGCTGGTGCCTTCCTGACCAGACAGCTGCTGGAGATGGACTGACAAATCCATTTCCTTATTGACTGTTGAAGAATTTGCTATATGTTATAGATATTTAATTTTGGATCCCACCCTCAGTCCTGGTTAGAACCTACTATTCTTTATGGTCCCCCCTCACCTGAATTTTGTGGAGGAGTGAGACTACTAGGAACAGTTTCTCTACTGATTTCCCTCAGTCACTTTAAGCCAAGGTAAAAAGTCATGCTGGGAGGCAGGAGCATGGGACTGTTCTGCCCCAGGGCGCATCTGAACCCACACACGTGCTATCTTCCATGGATAGGATTTACAATTTTACTTGAGCCTTATGCAAAAGTTCCACAGGTGAGATTTTACACATATCTGTTAAAAAAATCCCTATATGCACCAGGTGTAACCAATGAGGCTGTGCCTTACAGGCAGTTCCTCTGATCATGCACAGAGTCATGGAACCTAACCATAGTAAAGACATTAAATTCATCCTGTCCAACCGCCAACCCACCCCTACCATGCCCATAAACCATGTCCCCAGGTGCCACATCTAAGAGAAAAGAGAGTTATTGTGTATATATATATACACACACACACATTTGTTTGCCAATGTACATAGATGTTTATACACACGTATTTTTATATATGTATAAGCATATATATATACACATATATTTAAATACACAAACATGTATTTATATCTATATGCCCCTGTCTGGATTAGCTTTCCATTTCTCATGCAGTAAAACCTCTTTGATCCCTATTTCCATGGAATAAGGTTTCTTCCTACACAGTAGGAAAACCAGGTCTCGATAAGGCAAAAGATAAGAAAACAAGCAATGCACTGCATCCTGCTTCTCACCCAATGCAATGTTTAAAATCCCAAACCCAGCTTGCTGACTGGCACTAAATACCCATAAATCCAGTGCATTTGAGACCAAGACACTTGTGCTGAGCTGCTGATTCCAGGTACAAGGACGTGAAAGGAAAGTCTGACTCGGGTGAGCTGTTCTGGTGAAACCTGGGCTTGTAACTGCCTAAAGAAATTAGAGAACTGTTCTTATGATGGCAATAACGAGGCTAATTAATGAAGGTATTATAATCCACCACGATGAGCAGGTGACAAAAGGCCCAACAAATTGGGCAATACGTAAGTATGGCATTCAAAATGAAAAATAAATATACATACAAATATATAAATAAATATGCAAATAACTAGTTTTGCTTCAGCCCGTTTTTCCAGATCCACCCAGATCTGCCCAGTAATGATCAGTCTGGGGGAACACCTGCGGAAACTGTACATTGCCATGCACTTCCCTGCATGGGAAATATACACAGAAGCACTGTGTGTATGTACTAAGGAAGTGGCTTCTATACCTGGAGCCATATTCAAAGTGGATTTTCTGAGTAGGGATTATGTTTGAGGCCTAGCCTATCGATGCATTAATGTAAACTAATCAGCAAAGAGTTCTGTTCCCTGGTAGGGAATTAATTAGATTTAAATGTGCATTGGACTTGCTACAGATCTCGTAAAACACCAAAATCTATTCAAAAGACTGGTGATTGACTGAATATTTCTGCAATTTTATGCATATGGGACCCAAACCTCCATGATGTCATCTCATCTACCGACACTGGCAACCTTGTGCCAAAAAACCTGTCAATGTTTGCTTGTCTCCTAATAGAACTTCCATTGCTGAATGTCTATTTAGTCCTTTCATTCAGTCTATTGCAGGAAAACATCTCCAATACTATGAACAGCTAACTTGTGGGCTGCTAAAATGCAAAGATGCAGCAGGCTTGCCCTTGGCTCTAAACATATATGAAAACTATGCTGCAGATGTTATGACACATGATCCAGAAATAGGATAAAAAAGAAATGTTCAGCCTCAAGGACTTGGATCAGACCAACTTCCATCAGGATTCAGAGGTGTCTGAATTTAAAGTTTCGATATGACATTAATTTAAACAGCTTGGTTATGATAGGTGGTTGGAATCACACAAATGTATCATTTGTTTCCAAAGGCTTTTGGGTGCTCAGCATCCAGTGCAAACATTACTGCAGTTATCAGTGCTAGTCTTTGCAGTTTAATGACATTGTGCATAATCAGAATTGGCTTTCCCATATAGAAGCTCATACTACGCATGCATTTTGTAAGCGGAGATCTCATATTCATGTGCTCTCACTGCTACTTTCTCATGAGAATTATCAGTATGCCTGACTAAGAGACCAAACACAAACTTACACCATTTGTAATCTCATAATTATAGTGACAGGGACAGGAGTAGAAAGGTCTTGTGTCTGCTGAAAAGTTGATGGGGTACCTACGCTCGTCAAACATGGATAGAAGACCCAGCACAGAGCCCATCTAATTGTTAAATAGAATTCAACATCTTTCTAAGGTTAGACACTGACCTTCTCTACTTGGCAAGTTTAAGATATGAACATAAGGTTGAAATCTATTCTGACTATTCAACCAGGATGGGACTCAGCTTCAGACAGACGCACATAATCTAGAGATTCAATTCCCATCCTTTGCAATACTTGACACAAACACACAGTTGACAAATATGACAGAGGACTTTTGAGAGATTAGCCTCCTGGATTTGTAGCCTGACTTGAGGTAGCGTGTCCCAAACCATCCACAATGGCTCCAGATGCCAATATTCAAGAAGTCAGATTTTGCCCTTAGCTCAGTCGTCGGCACATAAATGTAAGTGTCACAATTTGCAAGGTGAATTCCAACACAATTTAAAGCTTTGCAGAAAGGGCAAGGAGCAAAAGCCAAATAATGAGAAGAAAAAAAAAAAAAAAAAAAAAAAAGATTTTCTGAAACACAGAAGTCTGAAGCATGAAGGCTGGATGAAGCTTATTATAATCTCGAGAATGCAGCACATTCTTTTGTGGAAAAAGCTGAGAGGAAAGGAAAACAAGGTGCTGCTAAGTACCTGCACCCTATGGGCAAAGAAACACATTTCAAGGGGGAATTGCCAGAAGACAGATTTGTCAGAGGCACAGTGCTGAGGCTTAAAGAGACACTGAAGGAAAACAATCAACATAGTTAAAAAATACTGAACAGTTGGATTTTACAGCTAATGTTCACCTTCTACAGGCTGCAGCTATTGACATTCAGGTGAAACAGTGAAGCTGACTGTTCTTCAAAAGATACACCTGGGCTTTCAGGACTGGCTGACATTTCAGCTCTAAGCCATCCCCTGCCTTCCTTCCCACTGCACCCCATTGCTTCAGGAGCCCTTGGGCAGTTCATCAGTACCTGAGTCAAAGTCCCTCGGAAATCAGCAGGAATTTTTCCAATGGCTCCAACAGGTCACAGGTCTCTTCTCAATCTGAGGCAGCTGTATTACTCCTGTGGCTTTCCTATTATTAGACAGAACCATCAAAAAGTCCAGCTCAGCTCTTCCAGTATCTTCATGTTTTCACAGCTTCCTCCCATTCAAAGTACTTTAAAATTACTTTTCTGGAAACAGCGTGCTTGAGTTTTACATATTTATATTTGCATTATTTAAACTCATTTTTATGTATAAATAACCTCTCTTGCTAAATAGATGCCTCCACATTCAGCACCCAGTGAAAAGGTCTTTCCTCCCCTTTGCACTACAGACCAAGCTACTCAGGAAAAAAACAAATTTCATCATAATAAGTTCCTTTACAGTTCAATGAAATTATGATAGCAAAGAATTACCTACTTACCTTTCACCTCATTAGCATCTTTATGGGACAGTTAACTAATGCAAGGCGTGGGCCAAATTCGCCAGTAACTAGTAAGGACTAGATCACCTTGAGAGCTCTGCATTTACATCATTAAAATCCCAATGAAATTTAATGCAACTCGGAAACAAATCAAACCCCACATTTCCCCTGATTAAAGCTGAGCTGTGCTTTGCAGCCTTCTGTCAAAGTTCCAACTGAAACAGAACAACATAAAATAATAAATGATTTTCCACCTCCCGCATTTACGCTTCCCTGGGGACCTGGGAGAAACCCAGTTCATTGTTTTTCTTTCTTGTTTTGTTTTGCTTTTCTCTTTCCCCTAAGTCCCTAAAGCATTAATTAACTGCTTATATTTTTCTCCACCAAATAATAGATAGTGACACACTTTGGTAACCCAGCTAGAGCATTTATCCTAGAACCAGCATCCCTTGTTATTAATACACAGCTTCCTTGGGATTACAGTTACTCTATTACCTCCCAAACCATTACCTGTGCCCCAGCAGGAATTTCCCCCAGAGAATTTCTTAGCTCATCCATAGATTTGGGGGGTTTTTTGTGTGTTTTGTTTTTGTTTTTGAAAATTGACACTTTTTCAGCATTTATGTAGCTTTCAGTCTTTGCTGAATGGTAGCCAGGTGTCCTTTGAAGGCTGAGAGCTTCCTTGCATCTTTAACACCCGCGTATTCCTACCATCATCCTCCAGAGACACATTCGATTCTCACTGTTTGCTGAATTCTGCAGTTAATTTTTTAGTTTATTTTTTCTTTATCTATTCAATCTGTGCTCAAGGCTCAACTAGACCTAAATAAGGTCTCACTCTTTGCCACTATCTCTCCATCTACCTAGTTACCTCTCTGCAAGAAGGTGGCTCTAAATCTTACACGGCTTATTGCAGGAAGTTAAATGAGATGACTTCATCTCTCTTCAGGATATAAATCATATGCATTTAGGAAGAGATGAATCTATAGCATAAGTCCTGCAATCCGTTCTGAGCTGACTCACTGGGAGAGTTGGGCAAAATATGTCCTCGCTCCAACACAGGCTGGAGCAGGTAGGAATGTTGTCCCATTTTCAAGGAGTAGAAGACTGGATCCTTTATGATTAAAGGTCTGTCTGTGAGCTTAATTCACAGACAGATTCTCACTTGTACAACTGTGCTTGAAACAATAAGGCGTTATTGTCCCTGTTTGTTGCAGAGGAGTTGGACCAGATGACCTTAAAGGGAGCTTTCCAATTCAAAAGATTCTACAATTCTATGATTACAAAATGGGAATATACATTTGGGTCACCAAGTCTGGCTGCAAGGTTTCATGAATTTATCAAACGGCCTTCCAGGAAAAGGTTTGTAGAAAACAAATGCAAATTTAGGCAATAACGAGAATTCTGGAGAGAGTTCCTAATGGAAAAAAAATGTTGATTTATTTGCATATAAACAATTTGTGGGAATGTGCAGCAATGTGAAGATTTTGTAAACACTTTCATGAGTAAATTATTCAAAATCTTCTACGCGGTATGAAGTATATCGTATTTATAAGGCTAGAAAAGGGTGCTCAAATGTACTGTATTATGTGGCAAAAAAGTAAAGGTAAAATTGTTTACGACGATGTGAAAGTAAACAAAAAAAGGTTTGACCTTCTCAAAAACACTGTGCATTTGCTTCAGGATAAATTATCAAAAATGTTATTCAGGTGTTCATTTGGGATGAAAAGGTGCTTTGCAATGCTGGGCTTTCCAAGGGGCACAAATGCATAATTTTGCCAATTACTGTGGCACAGTGCTAGCAGGATTTCTCTCGCACATTAAGGCATGCTGTTTGCCTCCATCTACAGCCCCGAGGTCCCTTGTGGTAGAGCTGCTAGGAAAATAGTAAGTCATATCTATGAAAAAATGCATAAATTCCATATTCACAAAGAAGCACACCTGATATTTGTCTCTCCTTTTTTTTTTTTTTTTTTTTTTTTTTTGTTTTTCAGCCGTGATAAATCTCTCCAGCCCAGCCTTTGTTGTAGAAAGGACTAACAGGCTGTGGAACACATAACTTACGAGACTTCTGTAGTGCAGAAGCAGCATGAAAAAAGTCTTTGTAAGGTACCTTAAAAGCCTTTCAGCATTGCTGTACAGAGCTTTGAAGAAAGCGTGGAGACTGGGTCAACAGGAGCAGCAGTGTTTTTCCGCCTTGCCCTTAATACAAGGGATCTCGAGAGGCAAAGTGGAGCACTGCCTTTCCCTGCAGTGGGCTCTCTCGGCAGCCACTGTCATACCCCGACATATTTCACTGTGGGATAGCTGTGATCTCTTCAAATGGCAGCACGATGCACGCAGGGGAGGTGCCGCTCCTTCAGCACTGATTTCCACCAGCATCAATAGTCTTAATTTAATGCTCTTTTGCTGTCACCACTCTCTCAAGACCTCCTTCTGCTTGTGTTGCATTCTGTATGCAGTGTTTTGCTGCGGAGGCTAATGGGAATGACTTGAACAGGAGAGGAAGAAGCAGAACTATAAGGAGGGGGAGCTTCAGGTGAGGTCGAACTTTCCAGGTGAACCTTTCCCTATGCTTTCAGAGCCCCAGAGCCTGTCATTCAAGAGGCATAACAGCATCTCCATATTGGAAGGGTACAAATAAAAAGTCAAATTTTCCTAGAGTAAAGGACCCTGCTCCTTCATTCTGAGCAGCTGGCCCTTTGCGTTCAGAAGAAAACAGAATACCTGCATGCAAAGCCAATCCCCCCCTAATAGGACGGCCGTGGTTTCACCTGCACCTGCTGCAAGCAACTCCAGGCTTAACACAGCTCTGTGCAGCAGGCAGGAGACTCCTGAGAAGGGGCCCCTGGTGGGGGTGGTAGCAAAAGTTCTACCCACATCATACAGTCGCAGCACACAAGAGCAGGATTTATTACACTACAGAATCCAGGAACAGCACTGCATATTCTCAAGCGCCATCTACCGGTATTTTACCTGAGAACTGCTCGTATGCGTACAACCACCCTTTATTTTGAATTAAGCCCTACATAAGGAAAAGACAAGGATGTGAGTGACATGCCAAAAGTTCCACAGTTACGCGGGAGGGAAGAGATGCATTGCTTTAGCGCTGCATGTAGGGAAAGGCATTCAACCTGCACCTGGTCACCTCAACACATCAGACATACGCAAAGGTTTAGACTGTGTGTCCATCAGTGTCATTCTCACTCACCTCTGAAGTTTCTGCAGTCACTGGATAACACCTATGGCATTTGCCAATTAGGGTGAGTTTTTACTCGTCTTTCTTTCGTTCCTATGAGTTTCGACTACACAGCCACGTACAAAAAAGTAAGCGGGATCCTTCCTCCCCTCAACCCCTCTTCCAATGATTCAAGGCTGCTGCTAGAACCGTCTCCAGGAAAAGTTTCAGTCAGATTATCATTTGATGAGCTCAGATAATTCAATGAGAACATCCAATTCCATGTAAAACCAGACATCATTATTTTTTTTTTCTGCTTCTGGAACAGTTTGCTTCAATTTCTTTGCCCATGGAAGGATAAGTTGTGAAATGTTGTGTATATTCAGTAAATCAAGACCTCCTCAATCATATAACTAAAGCCCCAGAGCCTGCGAGACAGTTTTTCTACAAAACCACCCTAAATGCTGAATTCCTCTGATCCCACTGAAGCAAAATATCTTTGCTGGCTGACTGGGGCTGTCTACCATTTCGATCAGCAAAACTAATTACTAAAAACCACTTCCTTTTTATTTTCTTTCCTGATTATCTTCCTTCCCATCCTTTCAAAAAACAGTTTTATAAAAGCAATTTTTGTTTCTCTTCTGTCAAAACTTCATTTAATTTCAGGTACATTTGCCAAATTTTTTGCTAAGATAAGGATAAATGCTTACTAGGAAATGCATAATGTAGAAGATGTATTCAAGGCACCTTTGAATATTCTCAATTCAGGAAAAAAATCCTTGAAGTTACAGTCCCTGTTCTCTCACCTAGGGACTTCCCTGTCCTGAAGTGGCTAAAACACTGAAATATTCAGAGCCTCATTCTCTCAGAAATCATTACGATAACACATTCCTAAAATTGAGAGACTGCTGGTGGAAATCATTTTTACATATTTCTGCAGTGTGCAGAGCATGCAAGTAGTGTTGACTGCCATTACAAATTGTTAATAGCCCTTAGTAGGTGAGCAACATTCAATGTTTCATACATCCACATTTCCCACAATGATAAGATTGCCTGAGAGGACCACAGACTTTCATCTCCCCTCAGTCATAATAGATTTGTAAAACAGGTTAATATAGAAAGGCATAAACCTCTGCTTAACAGTCAAAATCTGCAAGCTCTGTCTGTGCAATATGGATTGAAGTGTACCTTTGTATGTTCCCAAACAGCAAGTTAAATTCTTATTAAAGAATGCAGTGGTTTTCAAACCATTTTAAAGAAACCGGGACTTGAAATAAAATTCAGTACTGACTGCCACTGAATTATTTGGTATAAATGTCCAAACTTTGGTGAGATTTTGGTGTAGAAATCTTCCTCTGCCCAAAAAGTCAAATAACTGTACAACAGTCTGCACGGGTCTCAAAAGATGATTAGGTATCAGTAATAATCCTTCTCAACAACAAATTGTTGTCATTTCCCATGAATAGAAAGAATAAATCACAAAGAGAAGTGGTTCCTGTCCATTATTCAGGACAATCTCCCCACTGAGGGGGAGCAAGTCACTGCCGAAGTTTTAGCAATAGACCTCTACCATGGTCCTACATGCTTTGTCACTTGTGAGAAATTACAGCTCTTGCTAAGATGTGGCACTTCAGCTCTTGCTTCTTGAAATTAATGAAATTGCTTCCTTTTATCGAAGGCTCTGTAGAGAGAGCAATGTTGGCCTATGGCTAACAAACTTCCTACTTTAGGACAGGCTGCGCTGTTGCCCAGGCTTATCAGAGGGACTGCATCTTTCTGCAGACAAATTAGACTTTATGGCTTTTGGTTTGGTCTTTGTAAAGCATTCAGTGGCTGTACAGACTTGATATAGCTTTTTGGGGCAGCAGATTGGTTTTACATTGTGAGAATCAGGGATGATTACAGAGACCCTAATCTTATATTGCAGTACAATACAATAAATTCCTATTTCAAAGGATGCTTTCATAATATGGTTGTACTACTCAAATTGCCTGTTCTCTGATCTAAGCCCCAAATAAAATTAATTGTCACAGCAATCCTCATATCCTGGTTCCCTCCTCATATAATAGTCATAATATAAATGAACTTTCAGTATTAAAAATCTACCTCTTTGTTCAGTTGCATTTTCCTTCATGTCAGAGGTTAGTGAGATGGTCATAAAAGAGTTGGGTGAAGGTTAATTTTCTTCTCCTGTTTACTGGCTAATCCTAAAATCCAGAACATTAGAGGAAGTAAAGAGCAATTTTAAAACGCAGTCATTTTGCTGAGAACTCTGAGGATACTTCATTATTATTACTATTATTGCAATTGTTAATGCTTTCCCCCCTCTGGATATGTAGAGCATAGAAATTGTTGTGGCCAATGTAGACAGACAGCAACACATTTGTGCACCAAAGGTCAGATAAGATTTTAAAAGCTACTGATTTTGTAAGGGGCTGAAGGAAGACAGAATGAAACTGTTGAGCCTTACAGACTTCATTTTAATCTCACCTAAAAATGCAAGAGATAAGTAGGGACCTTTGTAAGTCATCAGGGATGAGTGTTCTTTCTCAGCTGATTACTAGGGCACACTTCACCTACAGTAATCAATGCATTATATTCCCAGCAGAAATTGTACCAGGAAGTGGTCAAATACACTTAAAGAATGGTCAACACCTGAGGTAAATGTCTCTGGGTTCCTCTGAGATCTGATGGTCTGTCTTCAATACCAGTAATACAGCAGTTGTATGCAAAGCAAGCCTGTCCTCTGTGCCTACAGCCATACTCCTTCTCATGCTCTTAAAACTACCAAATTCTCCTCACAGAGGACGCCACTCTCAAACGGCTTCAGCAAAGGCCAAACATAACATTGAGAACACATTAAAATTTATCACATGAATTTGGGAGAATTGTATTGGCATTCATTACCTATCTCCTGTACATGCAAGCATCTTTTGCTGCCTTATGAAAATTCTGCAGAATGCAAACACTCTTAGGCATCTCAGGGCCAGTATCTGTACAGCTGAACCCCATCCATCTAACAGTTTCTAATAACAGGGAATACTGCAGTTGACATTTGGGACATTCGAAGAGCTGTTTGGATATGCTATATCACAGTGTGTAAGGAGCAGAGGCTCAACAGCACTGCAAGCTCTCTGGACTCTACACAAGCTGCAAGCCTAAGAGCGGCCATGTCTCTTATACAGTGCACCTGTAACAACCCTAAAGCAGCCACAGTTCAATGTATTGCAGCAATTCGTACTGGCACACAACAAAGAGCTCTCCCAAAAGTCATGGCTTACTGGGCTGCTTGGCATCAGTCCCATGACTTTTCCATCAGTTAAAATGGTTGTGGTTAGCTGCACTGCTGGCTGGGGTGTGCTTGGCCTCTGTGCTTTCTCTCCAAGTTTCACAGCTCTCAGTCACTGCACCACAAAGAACATCATTCACTTACCTCTTATCTTAGAGTCAGGCTGGACGAGGTCCCAAGCACTCCCATCAAGCTGTAGGTGTCCCTGTCCATGGCAGACAGCTGGACCAGATGACCTTTAATGGTCCCTTCCAACTCAAATAATTCTGTGATTAGCACAGGAATACGTATCAGTTTTATGTGCCGTGCTGGCCATTCCCTAAAAGCAACTATGGAGCAGGTGAAATCTGTAAATTCTTGCCCTCACTCATGATATTTTGTTCACACACTTTGTCAGATCCTGCCTCTGTGCCAGGTCTATGGCTATGAACTCCCCTTTTACAATTCCCAGCAATGCTTGACTAATGTTCCTGCCCATTAACCCCCGTAAGCCTTAATGAGCTTAACTTCTATTTGCCCTTACTCATTTAATCCATAGACTATCACTAGTTTTTACAACAGTATGGTTTTTACTTTTTTTTTTTTTAATTAGCAGTAGCTAATTAAAGAATAAATGCTGGATTAAAAAACAAAAACAGAAAAACCAACAGAAAGTAAATGGATGGAACTGCTGTACCGTACCAAGTTACTAGAAATAGAAAAAACTTTTACAACATCCTTTTAAAAAGCAGCACTTTCAAAAGCAGTATAAATATACCTGCATGTATATACATATACTTACACCAGAGAACATAACTCATCCACCTTTGTCAACTGGGCAGGGGAGGAATGCTATCATCCCTGTACAGCACATTCATCACCTTCATCCCAGGTGCCCACGAGAATTTTATGAACACAAATGTTGTGCAGGAGTTATTTCAGCCACTGCTGAGATGAATGCAGCCACCTCTCAGCAGCAGAAAAAGAATCACCCAATAGCATATAGTAAATATTTGTAGGGACACATGAACAATAACAAAAGTATAACAGAGTATAGTATCTACGTATAGGAGTACAGGACCATCTCACCATCTACATCCACACTACAGTAAGATCTGTGGCCAGGAAGCATTTGAGGACATTCACTGGGTCCTACAGGAGTAGGTTACAGTACACAGATATAGAAATACTTGGGTTTTTTTTTAACGAGTGTACAGGAACTGTTGTGTCACAGCCTGAACCACTGATTAAGCATGTGGGGAAAGGACCGGGTCAGCCCTGGAAGTACAGGTGAAGGCAATTCAACTGTGCGACTGGAAGGAATGGAGCCTGGCTGCACCTGTCTTCAACCCCATTTAAGGGCTGACTGCCACTACAGAAGGATCTCCAGAAAGAGATCCCTCCCAAGTGGAGCTTTCCTCTGCAAACCTAGAATCTTCTGATATAGGCAAGCAATCTTCTTCCCCTCCTTTATAGCACCTTTCTATTGTGCCAGTTTTTCCATTGTTACACCTCTGGTGAAACACCTTTTCCCATCGTATTGATCTGCCCGATTGCTACAAGTGACCTTTTTTGTGATGTTGACTATGGAGCTCTCAGTTCAATTGCCACTTGTATACAGCAATCTCAAACCACAGCTGAATGTTTCCAGTATTAGGGTACTTCCTTAGCTGTGCTGCCAGAGGTAAGACTCTTGTTGATGACAAAAATTACTTTGTAATTTGAATATTATTTTTCTTAATTGCTATAAATGTCACTGCAGTTAATAGACGACATTCAGACTCTCAAAATTATTTAAAAGTCTAATGCCAATTTAGTTCCTTAATCCTCACTGGTTTCACTGGGAATTAGAGAGTAAAATACCTTTAAGAAGCTGGGCTCTAGTCCCTGTCAGAAAATTAACATATGCCCTCAAGAAAGATTATAAATTATTTGATATAAGATATGCCAAAGTCAACAGCTTTATATTTTATAAATGGAGGATTTGTTTCAACAGCTTGAAACCTTTTAAAGCAAGACACGGTTTCTGAAGACACGATCCCATTATTCCTTAGTCAGCTTCAGAGAATGTTACATACATGCACGCAGTCACAGATACTTCATCTATTTATCTACATACGTATATAGATGTTGGAACAGGCTGTTAACACCATTTTGTATTTTAAGAAAATTTGAAAAAGGAATGTGTCCAACTCAATAGACCATGTCTCCAACTCTTATTTTGCTTAATATATCTCTAGATGGAACATTGTGTTTAACATTAAGTCCAGCTCCTGTATAAAATTACTGCAGGTCGGAGTAACTCAGGTTGTACTGAATACATCTAAAGTTAATTGATTTGATTCAGGAGACCAAAACATCTCAATTCAATGTGACTACAGAAAAAAACATATCCTCCAGAAGCACCAAGTTAGGCCAAGAAATAAGACAATGTGCTTTTTTTTCCCCCTCTATTTTTGTTCAGAAACGTTCAGCTTTCTACAACTCTGTTTCCAATAGAAAAAGAAAGAAAAAGATTACCAGAAACCCTAAAATCTGACAGACACTGGGAGTGAGCAGCAGTCGGACTGAGGTCTTTTTGTGCACATAATAACTTAGTGTTCCAATTACAAAGCTCCTCAAGTTTTAAAAGCAGCTAAGTATCTACTTCTGAGCTGCTGGAAAATAAACCTGTGTGAAATGCAAGTGGAAAAATTGCCTGCAGTGTGTTAATTCAAGCAAAGGGAACAGACTCCCTAGTGGGGGATCACAGCCCCTTGTTGCTGGAATTTAAAAGTGGAGCACTTAGAATAATTTAGGGTATTGAGCTATTTCTTTCTGTGGTCAGATTAGCAGGTTTTCTAATGATCGTTCCTCTAGTGGATTCGAAGCCCCAAAGTCTCAGGGAGTAGATGAGACTTGACAAAGATAATTGATAGGAAGCATCAAAGGAAGCTCAGGCATCTCAACATCCAGGCCTCATCATAGTTTCTGACCTTTGCTGACTATGATAAGGAACATATAAAAAAAAGTAATAAATCAGTGCTTACAAAAGCAGACTCAAGCAGAGTCAGTAAACCTTTCAGGAACAACTATCTGATAGAAAAAGCAGCACAGTTGCCAGCTTTGCACTAAGGGCTGAGGAGCTTTTCCTGGTGTTTTGTTCTCCTCCAACTTTCCCATTTGACTCTTATTCCCTTCTTATCTTTCCTGAAGATGCCTTTCCAGTGCTGTCAGCAGAAGCAATGGCTTGCTCTGATCCTTGCCTTCTGAAGATGTCCACACAAACCACACAGGGAGGTTTAAGCTCAGCAAACTTCAGGTTTTGTCCAGCAGAGGGTTACAGACCCACAGCATCGTAGCCAGTCTTCAAAACACAAAATGACTGAACTCATGCTACAGCATGAAGCATGCCTAAATGTCATCTCCTGCTGGTGAGGAGATGATGAGGGAAGATATTTACTGGAAGGAGAACCAGTGAACAAGAAGTCTTTCTGTTCATAAAAATCCTCATTCTCTTTATTTGGGGAAAAATCGTTGGTATGCAAGAATGGCGTATGAAGGAAACAGGAGAAAACATGGGGCATGATACTGGATAATCAACATAATAGCTAATTTACCTGTGTGAGGTTGGAATATTCTGGGTAATGGCACCACAGACTAATTTTGATTATTGAAAATAACACTAAAGATGCAGACATCCACCAGTAGAAGACAGCAGCTGAACATTAAAAAGCATAATTTCCAGTTAACTACAAAGATAACTACTGACCTATTAGAATTTGGAGAGTATGTTTATGTTATTCAATTGCCTGACTTTCCTGAGGAGTACATATTTTCCCAATCTCAGCTACAGTTCATATGAACTCTATTGCCTACCAACTAATTCACTGATATGGAGCTTTCTAGTGTTTAATTGGAAATATCATCCCCTCTGCTGTCACTCTATTACATTGATACAGAAACTTCGTACCAAATGCTTTCCATGAAAACAATTTCTAAATCAAATTATTTTTAATGCTGTGAGTTTTTTGCACATGAATAAGTACCTCAATTGAGATGTATAAAACCAATTAGAGCCCCATTTATCTCTGCTAAGCAACTTGGTTCCACTAATTTCTTTGGTCACCGTGTTTCACTTTGGAGCTCACTCTGTTCATATATTCTGATGATTGAATTACTCAACGTTTATTTTAGAATGCATTTATTTATTGGTGTCCTTTACAAACAATTTCTTTTTTATGTAATTCTGAAAGCCCTGCAGTAGTATTGCATGAAACTGCCATAAAGAAAATGCATTAGTTACTTTTACATGCTTGCATAATTCAAAAATTTTAAGCAATAAACAGTTAGTAATTGTCAGAAAGAAGAAATGCACTTAATTGTTTCCCATTATCATAGTAAAGCTTCCTTTCTGTAAAACATTTAAACATAATACCTGGTTGTTTGGCAGCTTTTTATTTCTTTTCCTCCAGTCTCAGAGGAATCAAGGTGATCACATTAAAATTTTATTTCATGTCTACAATGCGCTCTCTTAAACTTCTGTGTTCTTTTATGTTATCTGGGTACATGCTGCAATGACTCCTGCTCTGTGCCAGGCAGAAGAGTGTGTTTTTCTTTAGGTAGCCTTTTTTTATAATAATACGTATCTCAAAAGAAGGAAGTTGTCCTTCCAAAGCTGTGCCAATTGTGTGCCGATATTCAGTTTAAAATCTTAAAAAGAAGTGGCATCATACAGCTATAGCCAGATGCTGAAAAGTGATCTAGTCTTCAGGACAAAATGTAATTATATCATGACTAGTGGATGTTTTCTGAGCCTATTCATACCCATTTTCTGCAATGTAAGGGAGTCTGTTCCATATGATTTGCAAGTTTTGTTGTTACAACTTTTCACAATGTCGTAAGGAATTGCATTTTAAGCCTGTTATTTCTCAAGCTATTTTTCTAGGGATACGAACAGCGTTATTTCTTTTTACACACACACGCATATATACACATTTTGGAAGCATTCTATTTTACATCTATATAACATGTGCATATATTACACATAACATTTTATTTACTCTGAGTTCTTTTTAATTCCTTCTCCTGCCTTTTTCACTGACCAGTGTTATTCATTATCACTTGAACCATGAACAATCAGCACCGAATATGTATTAGTAGATTTTATGAATTATAATTCAGCTGAGGAGAATTCAAAACATCTATGCATCATGAATTCATACCTCATTTATTTAAAACAAAGATGCCCCATTGGACATATAATTTGTTACCTTAATCTTGCAGGTCAGTTGTTCTTAGCTTCTTGCCTCAGCCTGAATATCACATTCTGCTGGTGAGCAGGTTACAAAGATATCTGATCTTGTTGATCTCATGGTACGGTGGGCCTGATGATGAAGCATGAAAAAGATAAAAAAAAACATCAGGAGGAACATTAATCTCATCTTAATTTTCCAGTCAGTATTTTCCAGATGTCCTAAATAACATGAATATTTGATATCACATTGTGAATCATCATTACTGAAGTACAGAACACACATCTTCTCCACTGTTTGTTTAAGAAAATAATAATTAAAGAAATAAAAAGAGCTCTTCTCCATGCTGAGAAAGTAATAATACAGAAGTAAATACAGTCACTGACCCCTGGACATGCAGGAAGGTCTCACCTCCTCCAACTTCAAAAACATGAAGTAATACCAGGCCTCAATTTATTTTGATTCTTGCTATATTTCTAAGAACTCAGATTGCAGAATTGTTTTGGTTTTTTTTTCTTTCTGAAATAATGTACTTGGACATTAAGGTTGTTTGTTTTGTTTAACTTTATCATTGAAAAACTGAAAAGACTTGGAAAAACATGCTTTGTTGTTGTGGTGCTGGGTTTTTTGTTGGTTGATTCTCATCACTTCCCTTAATCTTTAATTTTGTAAATTCCACTGTCAGAGGCAGTTCTTTGAAATGTTTGTCTGGGAGGATCCCATTGGTTATATCTCTGCTTTGTGTGCACCCGAGTATTGGTGCCTTGGTTAACCAAAGTGGGGGACCTCACCACCTTGGGCATCACCCTCCAGGTTTACTTCAAAATCCCACCTCACATGACTGGAAAACGTGCACATAAAACATACAGATGTGGAATCTATACCTTTATGTGATTATTTAATGCATCTTAACCCCCTCGTTATGATAAATCAGGTCTCTAACACGATCTAGTTTTCAGTGGTGGTAGATGTGGTGGTGGGTTGTTTTTTTTGTTTTTCCTGTGAGTTGGAGAATTTTAAAAAATATACAGCAAACTTTATTTCTTCTCCCATTTCTTTTCATTTACCATTCTGTACTATCTCATAATGTTAACAAATCTTGGTTACGCAGGTCTTAATAATAATTGTTATCAAAACAACTAGAAAGTGACTTGCTTTCTATAGCCTCTGTTAATTTGTTTCTATTTTATGTGTTACACAGAATTATATTCCAGGGGAAAAATATTTTTTCAGTTGTGTTATTGGTTAACATTAATAAATGCGAGAATTATTGCTTTTGACTGAGATCAGTGAAAATTCCCACAGGAAGATATTCAGCCAATTTTCCACCTCCAATCTATTTCATCTGTTAATCTCAAATGAAATAGAGCCACTTTTTTGGAAACCTGGGCAATCCTCATAGATTTGATATCAGAATTGCTTGAAAGTGCCAACTAGGGGGAAAAAAATCCCGTCCCATTGCTATATAGACAGAAACACCTCAGATCATCACAAAACAAGAATCAAGGAATTACTGCAGCTTAAGCTTGTGTTTTTTCCTGACAAAATCTCCTTAGCCATTCATAAAATGGGAAACTGTTAAACTGGAAGAGGGTAGATTTAGACTACATATGAGAAGAAATTCTTTACACTGAGTGGTGAGACACTGAACAGGTTGCCCAGATAGGTTTTGGATGCCTCTCCCTGGAAGCATTCAAGGCCAGGCTGGATGGGGCTTTGAGCAACCTGGTCTAGAGGGAGGTGTCCCTGCCTGTAGAAGGGGGTTGGAACTAGGTGAAGGTCCCTTCAAAACCAAACCATTCTATGATTCTAAGAAGATCAAACTGAACTCTGCTGCCCTTGATGGACAAACTTTCAAAAGAATTTACAATTAATTTACCTTAGTTCCCATAGAATCTGTCCATTTTGTCTCATCTTACATTTAAAAAGTAAAATATTTTGTGTCAGAAGAGCACTGTTTTCGTTTGTATAGCAAGCAACTCGGGAGGGCCCAGATTCATCAACAGAATTGCTGTTTCTATGGTAGTAAGTTTTTTTGTTTGTTTGTTCACTTTGGGCTTAATACACCCTAAGGTTGAGGAGCACTATGCTACTTAGTATGCTAATAATAACAATTAATATTATCATTATAAAATAATTATTTTCGAAACAATAGCAATCATATGCTGTTTGAGATTACAAGGTCTTTGGGCAGGGATCTGTCCCTTGATAAATACATGTAGCAAAAAGGACCCTGGATCATGGTAAGAGAACTTCCTAGCATAGCAAACACATATACGTATATATTTTTTTGTTCTAGGGACATCAGGATCTAAAATAGTTGTAGACTAGAAACAAATCCCTTTCTATGAACTTCCTGATGTCATCTTTTAAAGGGAGAAGAACCACCTTTGTGAAGTCACTACTAGTAAATTACAAAAGAAATGAACCAAAGAAGTACAGCTGCATTTGAAGCCAGAATCATATATTACTACAGTATTTTTGTTGTGGTTCTGTAATAAGGGAAAGTTTATCTTGGAGCCATGCAGAGAATAGCAAATTTACTATAACTGCCACAGACAAGTGGGCATGAAAAATGATCAGTTCCTAAAAGCTTTTAAAGCAGCAATGTTTGTCCTTCTCAGCTTTATGAAGGTCATAAGTCTCTCTGGTATGATCTAAGAAATGCTATAACAAGGTTCACTTAAATGCAGCTGTGTCCTGAATCTGTGCTCAGAGAGACAAAATTCCTTTACAGAAATAGACACTCAACTTTTATCTCTGGGAGACAATATTCTGCATTGGACTTACTCAGAGATGCTGCCAACTTCAGACCACAGGCCAGTGGCAGAACGATACATAGGACTTTTCCTGCCAGAAAAGCACTGTCCAAAACTAACATCATCTTTATTTACTATTTGCTTGGCTTAGACATTTCTTTCCTTTGGCTTCAATTGCGATAGTGTATACACAGACAGACACAAATACATATGCATATTTTTATAGATAGGTATATATACACACGTACTATACATATGCAGACATACATAAACATGACTGACTTTACACGTTATCTAGGGCACTGTCCAGTATGTCACAAACAGTGGACTGGTCAGGGACATGCAACTCCCAGTGCAAAGAAATGACCGAGCTGAAGTTCACTTTTCTTTCAGGGAACTCACCTGCAGGAGGTCTTCCCTGACATAACTAAGTCCAAAGTTAGTGTTGACTTTACTGTCCCGGACACAACCTGAGCAGAAGGAAGAACTGAAGCTCCATCCAGACCCCCCTTCTACCCAGTTTCATGACATGGGAAACTGGCAGCTCTATTGGGTGCCCACGCATTATTGCTCACTGTATCTTCAGAGATGTACAGCATGCCTTAAGCAAAGCCTACTGAAAGAACTTTCCAACTGATAGGAGGGACTTTCTCTGCTGGGTTCCTCCCTGTATCCTCTGTGATGCAGTGGAGCAGATATCATGTATAGTGACTGATGTTCAATGCCATTAGTTATGGTCTGTGGAATAACTCCTTGCAATGTTGTTCCAAAGGAATGGCTGGCAGCAAATAATTCACAACTGCTGGAACTCATACCAGCCAGAATAACATCACCTTGAACATCAGAATGGTCCTGGGTTATAGAACTGTTGTTATTTTGCCTCCAGCTACTTTTGGAATCAATTCCAGAAATAATCCCCTTTAGGAAGGGGACCTCGGCTTGCTCTCTTCTCTGTGTGATCCCAATAAAAGTGGCCTCCTTTCTGGTGAATATCTCTCTGAACTCTTCTTCAAAATGCTCAATTATAGAAAATTCACAATCTTTCTAAGTAAAGACTGTAGGGTATTGCCAGTGTCAGCACTCCTTATCTTATTATTCTAACTGTGTGTGTTGCAGTCAATATGAGGTGAAATTCGGAAACTGGCTTTATCCAGCTGACTTCTTAAACTCAGAAGAAACAAATATGTACGTCATGTTAGAGAAAAAAGAAAACAAGTAGGAACATCTTCTCTACCTACTTCTTCAATAGCAGTTTACCATCAGTAAATTCACGAGGACTTTATGAAGATCTGTTCTATAATTCCTTAATAGATGTGGCAAACAGGGCAACGTGCAAAGTAATTTGCAAAATTCTTCCATTAAGTTACTGGAGGGGAAGGAGAAGGGGATAGGTATGTTTGACTAAACACTATCTGCTCTTATATTTCATTCTTTTGAGGCTGTTTTGAAAATAGTGTGCCAAATGACCGAGCGAAGGTGAATTACAGTCATCTAAGGTAAAGAATATAATCCACAGAACATGGATCTCAAGATATACCTTTCCATCAACTTTAATGGGTGTTAGATGAGATCCAGAAGCTTTAAAGTGAGTATTTATAGTGCTGTTAGTACCTTGGAATAAAAAAACTATTTACTCAATCATGAATAATTATACGAGCTCAACCTTTCAAAATATGAAAAACATCTCTTTTTATCACTTACCACATTTATGGTAATACTTATGGAGTTGGGAAGTACATTATATAGTCCCAAACCAAAGTTTGATGATTAACCTTTCAAAAGAACCGTATAAGACGCAACAATTTATTGTGATCTCCTGCATCCGAATAGCTTGAGATACAAAAATCCAGGTTAACTCATCAATGCCAAAGGAGCAACTATTTTTTCATGCTTTGCCTCTACTTTAAAGGTGCAGCAATATCACCACAGAGTAACTGCAAGAAGGAATGGATTCAAAGGATACTCCACCGTCAGAGAGTGATATGAAGGAAATCATCATCACGCTGTCTCTAAGAAGACTTTTACAATTTTAGACTTAGGCAAAGTAGGGACTGCGAGCAAATGGTGTCACTTCAAGAAAGCAGATCAAAACTTCTTTATATTCCACAATCATACTTGGATATCTGAATTAAGTTTAGGACTTCCAGGTATAATACATTATATAAACACAACTTATATATAAACATAATGAAGATCAGTTTTAAGGTCTTACTTACAGTCCCATGTCTGACTATTCCCCATTTTGTCTCAACAGTAGTTTTGCTCATAATAATGCATCATCCCCAAATGTCGGTCCTGATCTTCCAATTCCATGCCTGATAAACTGGCCAAGAGCTTGACCAAGCTTATTTTTCTGTAATATTCTTCTTATTTATTTAAGAATGGAGATATCAAGCAGATAAAGTGTTCCTCAAGTCCAGTTTTCACGTACTTCCCCTTCCTTCCTCTATTTTCTGGTAGTAAAAACAGATAGTAGGGCACTGTGAACCAAGGGTAAAGCCTAGTGTGGAGTACTGTGAGAGCAAATATCTTCAATGTGTTGTTAGACAACAGCTGAACTCTCCTAAACCTTCATCCTTCAATCCCTGTTCACACAATGAAGAGCATAATTGTAATGGTTGCTGCGGGGTTAAAAGACTTAATTTAAGAATAAAAGACCTATCTCGAAGACCAGGCTGGAAAACAACCTCAAATCAAACACAGAGGGTTTATACACATCATAACCCACTTTTGCTTCCTCTTCCTTTTTTTTCCTTTATTCTTTTTTTTTCTTTTTCAAATTCACACTCTATATCAAAGGTATAAGACTCAGCTGGAACCTGAAACCAAATCCAAAACACAATAACAGTCACAGTTAGCTTGGGGGAAGTGTGAGAAACAAGAACAAAATCACACTTTCTGACAAGTATGGATTCACAAATCAATGGAGGCAGGAAAGAAAGCAGCACCAGGCTCGCTTTGGAAGTCTGTGCTGCAGTTTGACAACAGGGAGGCTGCCTCATCACTTAGCCATTCCTCCAGCTATAGTAAACTTTGAAGGACTGCAGAATCACTAGGTATGTCAAATACTATAGCTACATTTCAAAAAACAAACAAACAAACAAAAACCTAAAACTGTGAACAACAACAAATCCACAAGCCAAAAATAACAGCTTTCTAATTTCAAATTCAATATAAATGAGGGCAGGTTTTTGTTGGGTCATCCTCAGGACTTGAGGGGGGGGGGGGG
>PPHD01002241.1:0-14711 GCA_002909625.1 Bambusicola thoracicus | reverse complement strand
GGAGAACAGAACAACATGAAGTACAGCTAAGCTATGAAACAAAAGGCTGAAAAAATATACATAATTCATCTGCTGGCTCTTAATACCATTTCTGAGCATATCTGAAATTCTGTTTGCCACTGAGTGCAGCAAGGGCTTTCAATGGCTCTCTCATGACGCCAGGATCTCAAGAATATTAAGAATATGTTACAAATACGTTTGTAAATGCTAATATATTTTTGATACTAATAAATTAATACACAATACCACTCCTAATCTCCCCCTGGAAGTCTTCAAAAAATGAGTAGATGTGGCACTGAGGGACATGGTTTATTGGGCATGGTGATGATGGGTTGATAATTGGACTAGATGATCTTAGTAGCCTTTTCAACCTTAATGATTCTATGATTCTAGTGGCAATGCAGCTGCCACTGTGTAAACGTGGACCTGTCAGTCAGTGAAGTAAAACCAAGACACTTCAGTATATTTCAGGATAAGGGAAAAATACAGTCTTTTAAAATATAATTTGCAATTACACTGTTAGAAGTTTTTTAGCAAAATATGAAGGCTCATTTTAAGACTGCAGGGACTGTTTGGGGTCACAGCCATAGTTTTGGAATGCTTATTCAGAGGGACACGGTCTCGTACCTGATAGAACTTCAGTAAACGTTTGGGCACTTCACACATATCAATTCATTTCAAAAGAACAAACCAAAGAGAATGGAAGAGGCAAATTGAGTAAACTCAGATCAGTTCAGCTATACTAACATCCTGATTTTATCATTGGGAAATTATATGAAGTTTGATGATTAAGTCATAACTGAAGTAAGCATCAAATGTAAGTGCTAGGAAACATTTCAGCATGAGACAAAAATACTATAATAAGCCATGAAGCGTATTTAGAAGAGAATTGCAAACATATCTTATGGTTGGGTTTTTTTCTTGACATGCTCAGGTGTTAATATAAAGATATAAGTATTATGGGCACTTCTTTCTTTCCCTAAACACAAGAGCAATAAACAATAATCTCTACAAAGTACTCCCAAAACCACCTAGAGATGAACAAATCTACAATTACAAGAACAGTAATAATAAAGAATCAAAGAAATTCTGCAGCTCTCTCTTGAGGTCAGAGAAGTCAGGCAGTAAACAGCAATCTACTCTTATAAAAGGAGTATTAAGAAAAGAAAGATAGCTCAATATATGCCTAATTTATACCAGTCACAAGCCAGTGCGTGTTCATTCTTGCACACCTATATACAAGCGCATAGACATATTAAGTATTGCTAGGAAGAATAAAAAAGAAAAATAACTAGTTCTTCCCCTGTAACTCTTCCTTTCCTGTTGTTGAGATAAACAAGAACCTGTGCCAAAACTGAGATTTTGGAGCTCTCTACAATCAGCTCTGAAGCAGTTGCTTGCAGGCAAAAGAGCCCATTGTGTGACCTCGCCAAGAATTATCGTGGTATGGGAATAAAGAAAAACACTGACACAAGAAAAATGTGCATTTATTTGCTTTAGAGCTCACATAGCAGTTTACAGCAGCAGAAGGCCAAATGCATAAAATTCAAGGCACTGCTTCTGTGCCTGATGAAATGAAAATTTCATGTCAGATAAATGCTCAAGTGAGTCAGCTTGGTTTTATTTCTATTTTCTAGAGCATCCAGCAAGAGATGGCTGGTGCCACCAGTGCAAGTTGCCACCAAAAATCAGCACATTAGGAAAAAATGGTACCTAAGCTATTTCCTTGGATTGGAACAGGGAATGTCAGAATTTCCTATTCTGGATAATCACTGTGGAGATGATGAGTAAGTCAGGTTGTAACTGAAGTTCATGCTGGAATTGTACCACCTTTATCCTGTTAAGAATCCCTCTTTTCTAGCTTTTTACCCACCCCCCATTTTCCTCAGGCTATTTGATA
This sequence comes from Bambusicola thoracicus, assembly GCA_002909625.1. NCBI lineage: Eukaryota > Metazoa > Chordata > Aves > Galliformes > Phasianidae > Bambusicola > Bambusicola thoracicus. The sequence goes on along the minus strand of PPHD01002241.1, from coordinate 12,811 downwards.
CACATCCAAAGGTGCAGCTTTACTGGCTATGAAGGGAAGACCCTCAACTTCTGGTAGAGATTCCTGAAACCAAGCATAAGTGCTTTGTGTTTGGTAGGAAAAAATTAGCCTTAACCATTTCAAAAGACTTTTGCATCCCAGAATCTGCTTCTGGAAAAGGTTTGCAGTATATTATAATTAACAGCTTTACGGTCTTGTATATTTATCCAAGAGGTAAACATGGGAAGATGGTTAACCCTCACACTTGTTTCAGTTGATCAGAAAACCCCTTTCATCTCTTAGACATATTCTAAATGCTTTTAGCATTAACAAACAGTTGGAGTAGACACTTTGCTGAAAACCTATCACCTGCTTCTTGCCACACTTTTTGCCTCAGTGATAAATACAAATCAGCACACAGTCACATGCAAAGCTATACTAACGATTTTCACATGTCATATAGTGTAGCTCATTTTACCTACATAAATCTACCATTTGAGCGTGAAAAGGAATTACTTCTTTCTTCTTGTTCTGTTCTGGCTCACATACGTTATATAATATTTTGCTGAAATCTGGCTAATTTGAAAGGATAGCGTAGGATAAACTCCAGAATGGCCTCAAGACCAGACATGTTACATCCTACACACTGAGCTATTGCCAGTGTTCATAGTCGAACCCCTCTGGGCTACCTAGTAGTTAGCAGCTGTTTTAGCATCCCACATCTGTTCCTTTTTTTTTCTCACCATGTTCCCTGTGAGATAAGTTGAGTTGTTCAGTTAAAAAAAAAATAAAAGGAAAACTAAATTATTTCGACAGGAATCCAAACTAGATCTTTTAAACTCTGTTGAACTATTTGGAGGGAGTTCTAGTCTTTTGTCCCTCTAAGGCTCAGAGACCACCATTCAATTCCTATTATAAATGTATCTATATGTAGTTGATGCCCATTTTAAAAAATACTAACATTGCCTGCCTTTCTGTTGATTTCTGCATTTTTCCCCCCAAGGTAAATAAATAAAGCATGTTCTGTAAGGAAGTATGGAAATATCCATCACCTTTTTCTGTTGTTCCTAGTGTCAGGGAACCAAACACCTGCACCTATGATGCCTTTAGTAGAGTTTGAGTTTGCAGAGTCAGTGTACTCCATCAGCTGTACCCACGCTGCTGGACACAATTGAGTGAGTTGTACAACCACTGCTAGACAGGATCGAGCCAGCAAGCAGACTGGTCTCACTGTTGGGATGCTCCCACACTGAACTGGAGCCACCATGTGCACAATGGGCCTAAGAGTAGCTGAGGAGTACAGCACAGCATTAGCTAACATGTCTGTATGCACCTTATCTAGAAGAGGAATTGAATAAACAGCTTGAACTATTTGTGGAAACCCTCAGCAGAACAAACCAGTACCCCTTCTACAACAGCGGGCTGTAACTGTAAAGGCTAATGTCTGTTTTATAATCCACCATCATAAATGGTTCATGATGGAACTTCAAGTTTTGGTGTTTTTTTTCATGATCTAGTGTGCGTGTGTGTTAAAACCAAATAAAACCTGGAGTCATGTTTAAGAGTAGCATTACAGAAACAAAGAAATCAAAATTGAGTGAGATACAGCATAGTCAAAACGTCCCTGCTTCACGTGCGCCCAGAGATTACGCTGCTCTTCACAGTGTGATAGAGTGAAAGTTAGTGCAGTACCATCCAGATCTCAGCCCTACAGAAGGTATGTGCATGCCCTTGAGTAAATGGCCCACACCCAAAACAGGGACTGAAGTACCTAAATATCAAAGAAGACTGCAGGCCTTGGAAACTTAAGTGTCTGTGAGGATATGTCTAAATTCTCTAAATTCTGTTAAGAATAAGGTGAATTGATTTTTTCTTACCCTTTTCCATTGCTTTCTTATCTTCTCGTATCCCATCATCTGTAGGACCAGGACTTTCCCCTCCTGTATGCACATGGAGTCTCACTCGAGGGAAAAACTTGATCTTCACTTCTCAAGGCCTGTAGACATCACTTGAACAAAATCAGTATCATTAATGTATTACTGAGGAATGTGGAACTCTGACAGCACACTGTGATTCACAACAGCTTGCATCTTTCTCCACACTAATAGCCACTGAATAACTGTTCTTCACCCTTTCTTCCCTATCTCAGTTTCCTAAGGCACAGAAATCTCATGTGTTTATCTGTCACTTACAAGCCTGTCCTCCTTGGTAATATTTGACTCTACTGGCTATTTTCAATCAAATTTGTGAGATCTGAATGTAAAATGTTCCTACAAATTCCATGATCGGATAAATGAGGGAGATTCAAAAATAATTCCACCTTATTTCTAGAATTAGCTTAGCTTTACTAGGAACGTTGCCTCAATCATATGTCAGGATCTCAAACAGAAGATTCCTCATCCTAGTCAAGAAATCTAATTATGTCACAACTCTACGAATACATAAATCGCAGTCCCAGGTACTTTGCAATGTAAATGAAACCAATCACACCTTCAAGATATCTGAATGTCTCCATTTATTCTATTTTTAGTTAGAAACAGGGCTCATAGATCCTGCTGTATGAGAACAAATTGAATGAAACAAACATAAAAATTCCATAAAGAGGTCTGGAGAAAAACAACATTATTAAATTCAGGGGTTCTGAAACAAAAGAAAGCCAAAATAAGCTATGTGAGAAAACCATTTATCTAGGCCAGCCCTATCTTGCAAGAAAGGAAAGCTCCAAAAGGCATTAATTCCACTTCTGTATTATTATCCACAAAATACATCACTGCAGTTTGGACATATAAAATGCCTTCAACAAGCTTGGAGAGTAATATGTTGACAAATAAATATGTATTATTAGTTTGAGCTGCTAGGTCACCTGTGGGACAGCAATATGAACAACCTGGCTAATTTAGCCAAAAAATAAGCAAGTGGTTCAGACTATAGGCAGAGTAGGAGGGGGGGAAAAAAAGAATCACTAATGTAATGAAGAAGAACAGAAAATGAATACCAGGTTGAGAAGAAACACGTTTGTGGAAATAGGTGTGTCAAGAGAGATAGCTGCATAGTTCATCTAAATGACAATATGAATGCTCTCTCCTCTGGCTCCGTTTCCTTCTTTGTCTTGTATATTTATTTGTTTCTGTTGTTCTTGCTTACAGCAAGTTGCTGGAAGGGAAACGGTGTGAACCAATGATTACTACCTCAGTGGTCTTTTAAGTCTTCAGACTGAAAAGTATCCCCCTCTCCAGAGGCAACCCAGAAAGAAAAAAACAATCATTTTAGGGAGTGTGGTAGTATGGTGGTGAAAAATGTAACTTAGAGATGAATGTTTGCAGTTTCGCACTCAACCCTTGTAAATAGGCAGTTTTTAAGGTGAAAAGCATTATCTGTGGGGCTGCAGTAATCATGCACTTCACCTATTTTCAGTTGATCATTGTTTTTTGCTATTTCTCAATGACCTGCTAACTGTCTAAAGAACCCCATGTATTTTATTTCGGCTCCATCAGACTGTACTCTAATGCTTTTTTAGTTTGATCTGTGGCAACAGGGAGTAGACCTAAAGGGGAAAAAATGCAGGAAATCTCTCAGTGTTCCCATTCAAAAGAAAAGCAGCCCAGAAGGCCAACAGTACTGGGCTTCATCATAAGAGGGGTGGCCAGCAAGGAGAGAGGGGGGATTGTCCTCCTCTACTCTGCCCTCATACTCCCATCTGGAGTACTGCGTCCCAGTTTGGGGCCCCCAGCACAAGAAGGATATGGAGTTGCTGAACCAGGTCCAGAGAAGGGTCAAGATGTTGATCAGAGGGCTGGAGTATCTCTCCTATGAAAAAAAGGGTTGAAAGAGTTTGGCTTGCTTAGCTTGGAGAAGGCGCAGAGGAGACCTGTTAGCAGATTTCAAGCAGGAGTTGGAACTGAATGATCTTTGAAGTCCCTTCCAACCCAAAGCCACTGTATGATTCTGTGAAAACCATTCAGAAACATGGAAATACTGGAATTCACTTATAGGGTGGCAAAGTCTCCTGGGGAAAGAAAGCACTGTAATGTGCATTTCACTTCACATCTATATTACATGTGGCAATGTCTGTATCCAGCATGGACCGGTGCTGATGGCTCCTGTCTGTTCAAAGTAAATCAAATGAAGGTTTGTAAGCTTCTGGTTCCTCTATCCTAATGTCAAAAAGAGCTAAATATAACTAGGGGAGGGATACAGCAAAGTAGAACCAATAGATTTATGAGGAGACTCTTACTCTGAGCGTCAATCACATAAGAGTCCCCTTGAGGGACTCTAGAAGAGGTTCTGCAATGATCATGGTGCTGTGCAAAGAAGAGTAGCAAAGCCAGTGAATGGACTAGAAAACAAGACTTGTGAGAAGTGTCTGGGGAAGTTGTTAAGTCTGGAGGAGAGAAGGCTGAGGGGACATCATCACTCCGAACAACTGTGTGAAAGGATGTTGCAGGAGGAAAGGTGGGTGTCAGTCTTTTTTCTATTTTCTATCTAGGTGATTCCATGATTCTATGAAACGCATGAGACTCTTGAAGGGTTTTCAAATTCTAAAACAAAACAAAGCAAAAACAAACAAACCTGGAACCTGTAAATACATGTAATTCCAGGAAAATTTCTCTTTGAGATGCATATGTATTGTATTCTAATATCCAGCTTATAAACCATAGATATTTCCAGGGCTATTCAAACTGTGCTGAAAGCTGACTGAACATTATTGTCACATTAACAGAAATAGCAGATGAACTACTTTTGAAAATCTCATCTCCAAAGCGAACCAGAGTGTTTAATCTACTCCTCAAATACAACATGAGTTTGTGTTCCAAATGATATATTGAATTGTCAAATTTTAAGCAACCCACACCATAAAGTTCAATATTCTTCCACAGCCTTATGAACATTCTCCTTAGAAATATTTCCTTATCTTCAGCTCATTTCTAACTATTCTAGCCTTACTTTCAACTAGTTTTGGTGTCTAAGCAGAAGAGGCACTGGAAAGCCCTCAAGAAAATTCCCTGCTAGGCATTAAGTACTATCACAGTTGCCCACTGTACTGAAATGAACGTAGAGAAAAAGACAAATGCTTTCCATTCAACATGACACAATGAAATGAAGCAGAATGTTGAGAAAGTATGGCATCAAATTTATCCATATTTCTCCTAAGAAAGTCATTCTTTTTATATGTACTTTTTTTTTCAATGTTGTTTCTTTGCCTTTCTCCCTAAACAAGATGAAAAGCCAAGAACGGAGTTGATTCACAACATCGGCATTGCATTCCTGCTGGGATGTACTAACCATACATTGGCAAGATTACACATACAGTTTGGATGCGAAACAAAAGCAATCTAATGTGACAACGCAGCTTAGTCATATTGAGGAAGGGAAAAAACGAAAAGCCCTTAAAATCACAATTGCAAGTTTACCTGCTGCTGCCTGCTGGCCTCAAACTTTAATGTTGACAACCACATAACTGTCACAGCAACATGCTACAGACCTGTACATGACGCTCAGATACAACTGAAATGAAAAAGTCTATGCAAACTGCAGTGCATAGAAGCTTTTTCCTCACATGTAGTTACCATATAGTGATACCTTTTCAAGACAAGCCTGGACATGAACGGGTCAACAAAACAGGTACGCGAACTACAGGAACTACTAAAAGAGATTCCAGATTGGCTAAGATTTCTAGCCCAGCTGTCACTTGACAGTGAAAACAGAATTTTACCCCAGAGCACACCAAGAGGATTTACCAGGTCAGCTAAGATGGCTATGAGTTTGCAGTTCCCTTCATCTCACAACAAAGACAGAAGGAGCACATTTCTTGCAAGCTGCTATACTGTTGAAGAGCGTGTAGACTGCAGAAGAAGAAAGATTAGGCTAAAACGACCCTATGGAAAGTATATGTGATGCTACAGAGCTAGGAACACAGGCTGTGCAGCATAACAGCCTTTCCTAACTTGTAGTACCAAAAATAATTAGAACTGGAAAATATTCAGGGAAGAGTAACGGCGTCTACTAAATATGTAGAAAATTCTCAGAGTGAAGTAAACCCTGGAAACAGGAGGAGCAAGGAGAAGATGGGAATTGGATGTTCAGCCCTTCACCAGTATCAAAATTAGATTACACTACATGAATCTACAAGGTGTCAAGTTCAAAACAAACACAAAAAGAGGTTTGTGGCTGCTCACAGGATGTAGAGCGCTTCTAGAGCATGCTGCAGTTGTTAACATACATTAAATAGCAGATTGGACAAATTCAAACCAGATCATACACTGACAATTATAAATATGTAGAAATCATATGTGGATAACAGAATCTCTGAGCTTAAAAGAGCCAGCATTACAAAATTCACTGGAGGAAGTGCCATACATCCTTATACTGTTCTTCATCTGCTCTAGACATCTACTTGTAAGCACAGTTAGAGACTGTGCTAGGAGGATTTATTCTTTCCTTTTTTAATCTGACACACTACATCTTTTCATACATTCAAAGAGTGTGGCCACAACCAGGGTAGCTTCAATGCAAATGCCAGCAGGGCTGCACTGACTGGGAAGGTCGGAGAAGTGCTGAGATGAAACTCACTTCCTTCACCCCAGTGAGCTCAGCCTTGGAGTGAATCTGGACAAGTTTCCTCATCACTGACAAAGCAAGTTCAGATATTTCTTGCTGTCATGCTTTCCAGCTGGCATGTAATCTGCCTGCTCTCTTTCAAATGACTTTTTAAAACATTGTTTTGCAGCCCTTGTTTCAGACCCACTCACCTGGCAAAAGGGAACACCAGAGCTGGACAGAAGCTGCAAGCGGATTGGAAAATGCAGCACTAACAGAGGTTTGGTGTGGGGTTGTCTTGTGTGGGGGGTTTTGTTTGTTTGTTTGTTGTTTTGTTTTTCTTCAGGTTGTTGACAGCAAACACTGCCTGTAACAATTCTGTGCCTAATTTGATTTTCAAGCTGTTAGAGACCTGGCACAGGCCAGCAGGTTCTGTCAGTGTTGAGGGATTTTTTTTTCCAAGAGACTAAATAAACTCTGCCTTTTCTTCTGAGCAATACTGAAAAATGGGGAGCAACACCAAACAAAACCAAACAGAAAATACCCAAAGGTCTGACCATGCAGAGGAAGAAGGAAAATTAGATTCCTTATTTCAGCCTGCCCCAGGGGTATTAGCAAACCTTAGGGTGAGACACAAACTGAGATACCTGAAATGAAGCACAGGCACCTCGGGTAATGGGGTTTTTTGTAGGGTTGGTTTTTTTGTTTATTTCTTTGGCAGGACTCTCCATTCTCTGACTCCCAAGGAATTAATCAGAAACAGACAGTATTAAATCACCACTTGTAATAAGCCATTGCTTAGAGAAATTTAAATAAATATATAATCACGGGAACTTCCAGTTCTCCTCTTGCTGAGATACAAAAGCCAAAATGTAAAGTCATACAGTTAGCTGTACTTTAGTAGCAGAAAAAGAAAAAGGGGATGGACTCATGGATATTACTCAAAGAGATATACTGTACCTTTAGATAACTGAGTAAACTGAAAATATTTCTCGAGCAATGTTAAGTGTGCTGCACGTAAGGGCAAGTACCACAGGAAATCCTGCCTTTGGCTGTATGTTTCTGGAGATATTTGAGGTCAGGCTGAACCAGCCTCTGAACACCCTGATCTAGATGTAGGTGTCCCTGTTCATTGCAGGGGAGTTGGATCAGATGGCTTTTAACGGTTCCTTTCCACTCAAATGATTCTATGTCCCTCTATTCTTTTGTCTGTGAGGGCGTACTACTTGCATATTTCCTAGATCCTTGGAGGATGTGTGAAGGAGAAAAAAAAAACAAAAGCAGACAGCGGAGAGACCTGGGTTCAGATCCTGATGCTTCAAAAGGGCCTATTCCTGGCCAGCAACAGACCTTGCCACTGTTTGGTTCTCCATAGGGTCGGAGCATCTAAGCCCATAGCCCAGAGGAGACCCAGTGCAATGAGCCCAGGAATGGCTGCTCTGTGCACAGTTCACCTTTCCATAACTCAGTTTTATCATTTTTTAAAAGGATTTGAGAATTGTTCCCCTTGCACAAGTGATTTGTAAATCACCTTGAGGAATGTGAAAATAGCAACAGCAGAAATTTGGATCTTGAACTGTAAGAGTGCATCTTGCCTGTTCACAAGTGAGCTGAATTGCTTAAACAGGCTTTGTATTTTAAGAGATGTCTCGCTTGAACACATTTTGGGCCACATTTTCGTGGTAAGTATTTTGTTTCCTAAGCCTTCAAAGACATAAGGTGCAATGCTAAGAAAGGCAGAAGATTAAGTTGTGGATTCTTTGTTTGACACGCAGGGCCACTAATTGCTAAAGAGAATAAGCTTTTGAATAGCCTTGACATTTTCACTGAATGCACACCTGCAGATTGTGTATTTTTCTTCCCTCATTTCTAGGATCTGCCTACAGGAAGGAGGAAGACAAGGCCCTTTTTCAGGGCTCTGACCTTCAGAGGAAAATGGAAAGATGGGGGTCAGCTACCTATGTACCTGCATAAAGGAGATAAATCAAATTCTCTTCTGCAGAGGGAACACACGCAGGGTGTCCTCCATATGCGAGCAAGGAGAGGTTGAGAGAAAAGCACTATGGTGCATATACCTTTCACCAGGCAGCCTAACAAATGACACATTCTGGAAATTTAAAGCCTCTGTGATTTTATCTACAGTAAAGTTTTTTTTTCCTCCCTCCCCTATTCATTTCTGAATGGAAGTGAAAGAAAAAAGGAACCAGGGTATTTACCCATCTGCAGTGGGGACCAATCTTATGGCTGATTTTATAAGGTGCAAGGTTCTACTGAAGGAAACATTCAACTGGTTAAGCCATATATGCAGAGTGCCTGGAAACCACTGTTACTTCTTACTAAAATAATTCTCAATACAAAAATAATTATTAATACAGATAACAATATAAAATAATATACAAATGTGTTGAACATGAACAGTGCATACCGCTGACAGTGGAAGGTGGCCATGTGGAATATGCTGCATTTGCCTGCACTGAGCCAACAGTACAGTAAGAGCCAGAAACACCATCCTTGCTTCTAACACCATCCTGCTATTTTAAGCTAGCCAGACAACAATAATTCATGTGAGAATTAATTTTAAAAATGGCTTTCCAAAGAAAGAGATTATTTTTTCCCCCCGCTTAATTGATTTTACTCTCACTTTCCTTTCTGTTTCCTCTCCTTGAAAAAAAGTGCCACAGGCATTAGAGGAGGTATTTTAATACCAAAATTATTCTAGAAAATAAGTTTAATCACACACTCCAAAGTTTTCAGAAAGGAGGATGTAAAATATGGCATATTTTGACACTTACAAAGAAGAAATGCCTTGAGCTGGAGTGAGTGGAAACTTCCCTTGAGAAATTCCTGTTTTTCCTTTTATTTTACACAATTTTTGAGGTTCATATAACTTTTAGCTGGCCTCTTCTTCCTATGTTGTGACAGTTCATACATCAGGTTAAGTACCTCACAAACCAGTTCAGCCACAGAACAGCACAGCCTCTATCACAGGACAATGCTGAGGAGTAGGATTCCTTGATACCCAAGCACTGCTGATTTGCTCTGTTCTCCCACAGTTCATATGTGTCACAGACAGTGAACAGGAAGGTTCCTTCATCCTATGAAAGTGGGATAAAACCCACTCTGCAGACACAGGGCAAAAACACGAGCCTGACTTCTGAGCCTCATTTCAATGCATTCTTTAATTCCACACTTCTGAGACCTTGAGCATTTGTGTTTGAGGCAGAGTCAAGAGAGAGGCAGCTCAGCTTTCAAAAAGCACAGGAGGACTGAGTTGATGAAAAAAATAAAAATAAAAGCAAACCATCTGATAAAAGCATAACTCAGAAATTGGACAGAAGCCAGGAAAGTGTTGCAGAGTGCTGACTGCAAAGTGAGAGACAGAGGTTTCCATTTCACACGTTGTCATTATAATCTTGCGGTCCCAGTTCCACAATGTCATGACAAATTCCTCCTACAAAGAGGACTTAGAAAGGATGGGAAGAGAAGAAATAACTACACAGCCCAGGAAAGGAAACACAGGAAGGAGAGGGGGATTTGTTTACATGTTCAGCAATTTGCAGCATAGAGATTTTCCATTCACAACCTGAACTCTCATGTTCCTGAAGGTGAAGACAAAAGGCCAAGATAAAACCAGAAAGTGTTTTGGAGTAGCTGGATGATGTGTTCCATTTCCAGATATAATTGACACAGACTAAATTCCAAGAGTACAAGTGCCAGGAAACTCACAGAGCTGTCAGACAATCAGAAGATCCTCTTGTGACTCACCCTAATCCTCTGAGATAGTTGCCTGTCTCTTGTGAAGAGCCAGAGTCCTTCAGTGAAGAGGACGATGACATAACAAATACCTCTGTTGCTCGGCTCTTAGGAGCCTCTATATGCTCTATATGAAAAAATTTCAATTTCAGTCTATCTACTGAGGCACTATTGAGAAAATGCTATAGCTCATAATCCTCCAAAAAAAAAAAAATCACTGGGAGTCTTACCTTGAATGGAAGCAAAAGCATATTGAACAAGTAGGTGTCACAGAGTGCTGTTAGAAACTGAAAAATAAAATCAATGACAAGGGAAGAGGGGATGTCTGGATCTGTTTTTTTTTTTCCATAGAGCTATCCCTGTGCTTCCTTCTATTTGTAAAAAAAAAACGTGAAAAATACAGAGGGACATAAAAGACATCATGGAGAAGCTAAAGGAGAAGACGGGAAAGCAGATGTCGCATCTGAGAAGAATGGAAGAAGTGACCAAACGGTGGGCAGAATGAGAAGTAAATAGTCACTGTTCACTTGTGCTCTGATTTCTGCTTTTCTTCTCTAGCAGTAAGATGCAGTGCTTGTGTGTGCTTTATTCCCTAAAAGCACTCCAGAGTCTTCGCTGCTATACTCTTAAAAAATGCATCTTTAAAATGACGATAATTCACTAAATACTTACACCAGACTTAATTTCATTTCAAGACATCAACTGAACCGGAATAAAAAACCTTCATTTTCATAGCAAAACTTTGCACCTCATAAAGGTTTTATCTGTTGCTATGGCACAGGTTTTACCCAAAGGAGTTACTTGCAGAATAGCACAAGAAGGAGGAATTTTTCGGTTCCTTTCATATACACATTTTCATACGCCAGATATTTTAATTTAGTCATATTTTTCCTTCATCCTTTAGAGAGTTCATTTTATTTCTTGAATAAGCTGCATGTCTACCTTAGCAGCATGTAGGGATTCATTCTTATCCTCATCCCCGCTGTAAATCAAAATTACTTTTAATTACGGAATATCAGCTATTTCTCTTTGATGACATTCAAGTGCTTATTCTAAATTGAAAGAGCAATAGAGCAACTGGCATGGTATTTTCATACATAGAGCAATGACCTTTTTCATATGATTTCCTGGAAACAATGGAAGTACATTCATCAGGTTATACAGAAATGGGTGCTGCTTTTTTTTTTTTTTTTTTTTCAGACATTCCACTTTCAATTCACAATGACATTTGATAGGAGACATAAAAATGTCAATAGATCGGCTTTTTTTTTCTTCTGCAACCTCATCTGACAAGAATTTCCCCATCCCTGTTTCTTTTTTACAGCACTATGTTGTTCACTCATTTGGGCCTACTTCAAATTGCTTATTAAATATGTAAGATATTCATTATGCAACCAGGAGTTGAATCATGTAAGATTAACACGAAGCCCAAGTGAGAGGATTCTTTTTTAACATTATTAATATTAATAGTATGTGCAGCTCACATATTTTTGTACTTCCCAAACCCAAATGTCAATACAGTGGATAAGTTGTACTTTCCTTTCTCATCTTGTCTTCTCTAAAGAAAGGATGACATTCAACTTAAATAAAAGCAAAACTTCACACATTTCCAGCTAAGTTCCATTTCTGAATCCCAAGATTCATGGTTACCATGGACTGTCTGGCCACTGATACAAGAGAAGGGGTAACCTGAGGAAATAACTAAAAGCATTTCTATTCTTTGTGTTGACTTACGCAACTTCATAAATCATACAGTTCATACACAAGTAGCGGATTTCACTAATGGCCTAATGGGCATTGCTATATTTGACTAGTAGGAGCCTGGTCTTGAACCCTTGCAGAGGACTTGAGGAAAACTGAGATGCTTGGATGGCATCCAAAGCAGACAAAGCAAGCTGAGGAGGAGCAGCTTCAACTTAATCAGTACTCAGTGATGGAAGAAAAATCCATCTTAAGTATACTTATTGTCTTTACCCTGAAACATGCTCCTGAGAGGCTAGCTTTCTTTCCAAGAACACACGGAGGAGGAGGTATCACATACTTCCCCTGGATATACAGTAGCTTAGCAAGTGAGTGTTCACTCAAAAAATGGCTTCAGTTCTTTCCTATGTCTGCCATGACTAAAATTCACATCTCCTGGAGAAGATACAGTGAATCATTTTAACAATTATTGTGTTTTTCCACACATCCGCATCTTCTGACTTTTCTGTGACTGCCTCCTGCTTTCACAGAGTAGAGCAGAACTGTGGGATCTGCTCTTGGAAGGCAAGGATAGAAAGCAGAGGGGCCTGGCTCTACTTCAAGCATTCTTGGTTCTGAGGGCCAAACTGCTGAATAGCTTTATCGGCAATACACAAATGACCTTCTTGTCCCTATTGAAAGAGTCCCTTCATTCTCTCCTCCCAGGACAATTATTTCTTTTACCACCAGTTAAAATACAGAACTAAATGTTAAGGCTTCTTCTAAAGAACAGCCTTCCTTTCTCCCAAAAGGAGAGAGAGCTGTTAAATGGCATGTGGAATACTTCTCTCTCCCACCTACT